>VUQH01090747.1:7711-21877 GCA_015106775.1 Etroplus canarensis
AGGTGTCTTTTATAAACAAGAGGAAGGAGATTATGGTGGAGATTTTCGTTTTTGCTTGTCTATGCATTATGCACTCAGTAGAAAAGTATTTCAAGGTTTATGTGTAAGTATAATGGTTTATTTCAGATCATGGAGGCCTCGTCTCCCTGTCTGTGGCATTTGGTATGAGATAACAGCTACAGGGTTAGCCATTATCAGGCGCCTTACTCAAGCTGTGTTGTAGATGTCTTATCACTCATGGCCACTGGATTCCTATAAGACAGCCGGGAACCCTCTGCTGGTTGAGACAGACTCCCGGTTACACATGCTGTGTGTTCGGTGTGTTTGTTTCCCTCATGCATGAGTCAATAAAATTCTGTTGATCCTTCTCACCGAGACTCTTTCTTAAATTTTTCCACTACTCCAATTAATACAATGCTTATGAAAACTATTCACCCCCTCACTTGGATGCTTCACCCTTGATTTAATAAAAGAAATCATGGTGAATATCATTTGACTTTTTTGGCAAGAATTTGCAAAAAAGCACCTGTCTTATCAAAGGGAAACCAGTTTTACCAACTTATGTTAATTCATTAAAAACGTATAGTGTAATATAAATGTTTTGCATAAATTGGATTGCTTTACTGTCATTTCAGCTACATATAAATACACAGTGAAATGAAATGGCGTTCCCCCAGAATATTCCCCTCTTTAAAGAAACTGACCTAATTCGACAGAGGTCCAGCCTGGGATTCCAGCAGTGTCACAGTTAGTGAAATGGAGATGGCCTGAGTGCAGCTGACGTGTGTCACTCACTGGACATCCCCTGTTAAGTCAAATCCATCATTAAGAAATGGAACTTGGAGAAAAATGTCAGTGTCCAGATGTCCAGATTGAGACATGTCCACACAGACTCACTGCTGTGATTGCAGTGAAATGTGCATCTACTTAATACTGACCTAAAGGGGCTAAATGTTTATACAAACATTTATTTTAACTCATATTTTTGATTAATTGACATTAGTTTGTAAAACTTTTTTGCCAATTGTCAAAAAAGCCAAATTGCATTGACCATGATTTCATTTATTAAAGCAATAAAAGGGTGATACATGTAAGAGGGTGAATAGTTTTTATAGGCATTGAACATCTTCTGTGCTTGTAAAAACACATTTCCTTTGTTTGGCTTCTACAGGTCATGCTGTGTAACCCAGTGTGTATCCTGGGCTACACAATAGCCAGCTGGCGGTTCTTTCGGGAGCGGATAGAGGAGGAGGAGCTCTCCCTTATCCACTTCTTTGCTGAGAACTATGTGGAGTACAAGAAGAAGGTTCCTACTGGGCTGCCCTTCATCTCAGGCATCCGTGTCAATTAGTCTCAGGAGCTGGATGCTGGACAGAACAGACCTAAAGCACTAAAGCAGGTCAGACCTGATAGGTGTGTGTCGTCTACCTCGGCGGCTACCCTCCAGAGGTAAAACCCTGCAGCTGACTGACAGCCTGTAGCTCACGGGCAGAGACCATGACGATGAGATGGTGGCAGGCAGCTGGGCTGCTGTTTTTCTACCAACCTCCAAATCCAGTTAAAGACCAGACAACCTCCACAGTACTACATGTATTCCACCTTTCACTCATTCTGTCTGCAAATTTTGACCATGCTTTGTGTTTTCAGTGATCACCTGTAGTGTTGAAGAATGATACTGCACTGGGGCGTTTGGTGTCACACCTCAGAAGAGTGATAATGAGCATTCCCCGGCAATTTAGTTTCAAAGGACTGGAGATGTTTGAGTTTCGCAGGAACCCACCAGGTTCAAAATCATGAGTGTTGTACAAAAGTTTGATGCAATTCTCCACTACAACAGTTCTTGCAATGAGCCAGGCCCAGATGACACTCATTATGTACGTCTGTAGGTATCATCACCATGATGCCAATAGCAAGCATCACGTGCAGAATAAGCAATGTTTCTCTTCATCCTCTGAGCTTGCTTTTAAATGGACATCAGGTTGGATTGGTTGAAGATGTTTCATTTTTGCTACTCAAACATGTCAAACTCCACATCTTCCCTGCCGTCATAGTTTGTCCACACACACATATGACGCTGATAGCCGAGGCCCCACGAATCCCCTCTGGGATTAATAAAATATTCTGATTAGTTTGCTTAACACTCCAAATAGTAAGGGGCAGAAAGTTTAATGGAGTATTTCATCATCTTATGACTGATTGCAAAGGGTAAACCTATGTTTGTGCATCATTTTTTGTGCTTCTGCTGTAAATCCTCTACTCCAGATGCACTTTAGGCACTAAGACATACTACATCAACTTCTGGCTCAGACAGAAGAGAGAAGTGTGAAGGTCTAACAGAGTGGAGAAATAATGTAGATGAGTGGTTTGTCATGGGAGAAAACATTTCCATTTTTTGTAGGGGGGGAAAAGGGATTTGAAAGCTTTACTGGGTTAGCAGAGCAGTGTAATACAGGCCAAACTCTAATTAAGTAAGTTTGTTTTTTTGAAGATAAACTTACAAAAGTAAAATGTGTGACAGCATACTCATAAGGCAGATTTTCACTAATGCATATTGCATATTAATAGAAGAAATAAAGCTATACAAGCATAAACCACAACATTACAACTACTGATGGCTATAAAAAAAACATTAAGCAGGAAACTCTGGGTTCTGGCATTTATGTAAATGTTCTTTAATATGTACCGCCCACCTATATATAGTTGAAGACAATATACACTCCTTTAAGGTGACAGTGCTTCCCAATGTCAGCAGCCTCCCCAGCACACAGTGCACCCCACCACACTGCTCCAGAATAGCTCCAGGAACACTACAGAACAAGCCTGATCCATCGAGGCCTCATAATGCAACCCACAAGACCCAAACAATCCACAGATAAAGGTCTCAGTGCCAGAGACCACATGGCACCCCCACAGATTCTGTGCTACAGCTGTTCTTCAGCAGAAAGAGAGCCTGCACAATATTAGGAAGGTAGTTTTAATGTTGTGTTTGATGGTTTTTCAAAGCAGTTTAACGAAGGTGATTAGGGACATTGCTTAAGTGATTGAGTATTGCTCAGGCTTATGCTAAAAAAAGTGTTTGATGCTCTGTCCCCACATGATAAAATACCTCTGAGGCTTTAAGAGTAATTAGCATCATCTGCATTCAAAGGAAGTCCTGACAATGCTTTCCCCTGTTGTAGCTTCTTTTGTTTCTCTGACTGTTGTTTTAATATATACGTCATTAGGTTTTTATTTTGTCCAGTCATTTCTGCATCATTTCATCTGTGTGTTTCTCTCGTCAGCCTGCCATTCTGATTGTTACAGAAACCAACCAAATGACTGAGTTATGTTTGGTGTAGTCAGTTTGAGGGGCTGAGATCAGAGTTGCCTCATAATGCTGCTATCAACTATACTTACCTGATTGTGTGTTTGCGTCTTTAGCCACAGATTTTACTTAAGGAAAGTCAAAGAGAGGTGTGCTGTGACGTTTTAGCGGTTTCAGCCGTGAAAACTTAAGTGACTTGCTTAAGGAAACTTACACAGATACTTGAGGAATGTTTTGGGAGGATTGTACCATTGGTCAACTCATTAAATGAGCAAGTAAAACAAGTGTTTTCCTGAACTGGATTTCCAGATGTCTCTGGAATTATGGTGCTGTGATGGTTGTAGAACTAAGGTGCTATGGCGGACACACAAAATTGGACACGGTAAACTTGTTTTGTTTTCACACCAGTTAACTGCCAGATTCCCACTGTCCTCTGGCTTTTAGAGGAAGTTAGACTTCACCCAAAAAAAGAAGCGTCACTGTTTATCACCAGACAAACGGAATAAACTCACCATAATATGAGCAGCTTTCAGGGCTTTTAAAGGGTTATGAGTTGGTATTTTTTTTCCGACATGTTGCCCTGAGCCTCTCTATTCACTTATATGAAGTGGGTTGATGTGGTAACTCATCAGAGGAGTTGTCTTATTTTCTGTTGGGGTTTAATGTGGAACAAATCACCTTTGACCTGAATAACAGTATGCTGTATTAGGTCATTGCGTTAGCAGAATAGTGACTTGGAACATGGCAAAAGTTTTTTTAAGCTGTAGAAAAGACTAGTAAGTACCGCAGGATACGGGTAAAAGAGTAAATGGACTGGTGCTTATATAGTGCTTTTCTGCTTGGAGCACTCAGAGTGCTTTTTCTACAATCCTCAGTCACACACAATGCTTTATTTTAAGCCTTTAAGCAAATTTAACTATCACACACACACACATCCACACTCCGATGGAGGCATTGGGAGCAGTTTGGGGTTCAGTGTCTTGCCCAGAGTATAGAACCACCTCGTTTCTACTAATTCTGGCACTCAAGTAGTTTCAACCATTTTACGTCGTTTTAAATTTGACCAGTGGTACAATCTCATAAATACTGGGTTTTTGACACCGTCTTTGTGTTTTGGTGTAAAGAGTGTTTGCAGTCTGAGTTTAAAGTGACACATGTAGCATATCTTAAATGCACTCTAAGGGTTGGGTAAGGAAACAGCAGTAATGCAAGCTGTAATGAGGCAATTGATACATCAAGGCGCAGTTAAGCTTTTGATATGTTGCACTTTTACTTGATATAGTATGATTTATAGGAGACTTGTCACTTGCTGAAAACTGATTGCTGATTACTGTGCATTTATTCATAAAGCAGAATTTCTCAAAACCACTTTTACTGAATAAAATTGCCAGGGTTATTTAAAAGGCTCTGTTCTTATTATTTTTATGACTTTCTCATAAATGTTTCCCTAATGCTGATTGTGATTTTTCAACAGTTGGGTGGACGCATCGCATTGGGTTTTACAGAGGAGCAGATTAAAGCTCCTTTGGTAAAAATCACTACGAAATATAATTATCATTAGTCTACAAACCTATTTCCAAAAAATGTTTGGACTGGAGACGTGAAAAGAATTATTTAACAATCAACGCATTTATCTGAAAAACTTTACAGTTTGCAGGTAATGTTCACCAAACCCAGACTTCTCCATCAGGCAGCCAGATAGGGGAGTGTGATAAGTCAGTGATACTGCAGTTTCTGAGTTATCATTGGTAACGTTTACGCACTATGTGCCTAAGCACTTGGCGAACCCACTCTGTAACTTTGCATGGTCTGCCACTTTATGGATGAGTTGCTGTGGTTCCTAAATGCTTAAATACCACTTACAGTTGATTATGGAATATCTAGGAGGGAAGGAATTTCACCAACTGACTTGTTGCTATGGTGGCATCTTATTATAGTACCATGCTGGAACTCAGTGGACTCTTTAGAATGAACCATTCTTTCACATATGTTTGTAAAGACAGACTGCATGGCCAGGTGCTGGATTTTATACACCTGTGCTAATGGGACTAAACAAAACATCTGATTTCAGTAATTAAGAGGTGTGGCCCAATACTTTGGTGCATATAGTGTATGCTGCTATCAAGGGGGAATCTCTTACTGGGATGCCCATGCTTATTTCAGCAGGACGATGCCAGAACACATTCTGCGTGATCTATAACCCCGCGGCTTCCTAGACACTTGACTGGCCAACTGCCAGCCCAGATCCTTCTCCTACTGGCATATCATGAAGCTAGTAATCAGACAGTGGGCCAGATGAAGTGTAATAGCAAGCAAGTATGGACAGGATTTCCATTTGCAAAACTACAGCAAGTATCCTCAGTTCTACATGATTAAAAAGTGTTATTAAAAGGAAAGGTGATGGAGCGTAATGGGAAACATGCCTCTGTCCCAACTTTTGTCGTGTGTGTCGCAGCCATCAAATTCTAACCGTGTATATTTTTACAAAATGCAATTAAATTGCTTAGCAAAACTTTTGAAAAGAATTCCTTTGTACACATATATCCATATTTACTTGTATCTATATGTGTTCATGAGAAACAAGACAATAAGAATTTGGTATTTACACCAAAAGCATAACCATTCTGTACTGGTTATATTCATTAGGACTTTTTTGGAAAATTTCCTCTCCTATTTTCAGCAATTTTACCAACGAAAAGAAGAAGGATTTGCACCAGAAGGTGAAGTCTCTGACCAACATACTTATTTGACAGCTGGCCACTGGACTGGGACGAAACCCACTATTTTCAGGTTTGTTATTAATAACAGTGATAATGGCACCTGGTTCATGTTGAATCTGTTGAACCACTACCCAGTCTGACGAGTGATGACATACACAGCCTCATATCCTACTGCTGGCTGTCTGGGCAACGTCCAGCAAATGATGTGAGTCACACAGATAATTAGAAGACATTTGGGAAAACCTAGTCATATCAGATTTAGGTTCACTTTGGACTATTCAGCGCTCATATCTGTTAGGCTGGACCATTCTTCTTCTTCCTCTTTCAGCTGCTCCCATTGTGGGGTCACCACTGCGGATCATCTGCCTCCATCTCATTCTATCCCTTCCATTGTCTTCTTTCACACCAAACCTCTTATAATTCTTTACAGTCAGGTTGTCCTAAAAGCTTCTGTGAAAATAAAGACTACTAATGGGGACTAGAAAGAGAGTTGATGCTTCTCCAATATTAGATTTTCTTCACTGGCTTATCATTAGTTCTAGAAATGAAGTTAAAACCCTTCTCCTCACATATAAATTCCTGAATGATCAGGCCCATCATATTACCTCACTGGACCATATGATCCCAAAAAAGCATTTCACTCTGAGAATTACATATAGCTGAGCATCTGTAACAAAATGCAATCCCCCACCGGGTAAATAAAAGTATTCTGATGAGTCACCACATACATCCACTGTTTTTCAGTTTGCCCAGCTGTGTCAGTACGCTAACATAAATTACTCAGTTCGTTAGTTTTCCCCAGTCATCTCAAGTATGAGACACTGATGAGTCATCTTTGCCTCCAGACCTGCCTGTGTGTCAGCCAGCCCCTCATTGCTTCAGTTTTAAAAAGGTCTGCCCCTGGAATTCACCCCAGAAAACCCACCTCACCTGCCGTTCAACTACCATCTGCTCATTCATCCTCTGCCCGTGTCCCCTGCCTCAGGAACCTTCACATGTAAACCTGCTGGACTTACCCATTGTAATGAACCCATAAACTTACCTGTGCATCTGACTCTGCTTTAAGTACACCAGTTTTCTTCTCGTTATGACAGAAAATGTTTGCCTTAATGTAAAAAATTTCTTAGTGAAACCATTTTTTCAGATTGTGATCATTGCTCCCTCTGAATTAGTTAAGAGTTGTTGCCCCAGGGAGAGATTCAAGTATGGTGTCTCTTGTGGTCATGAGCTGTGGATGGAGCTCAGGAGACAGACAGAAGTTTGCTCTGTAGGGTGGCTGGGCTAAGACATCCAGAAGGAGTTTGAAGAAGAGTTGCTGCTTTTTTGTGTCAAAAGGAGTCGGCTGATTTTACTTTGGGCATCTGGTTAGGATCCCTCCTGGGTGCCTCCCCTTGGGGGAACAAGTTGGTGAAGACATAGAACTCACTGGAGAGTTAATATGTCTCATGTGGTGTATTTAGATGACATCGTCCATAGTGAGACATAGTACACCACATCATAACTCCGTTAAAAATACGGCCGTGGAGCTACTGAGCCAAGAACTACTACTCAAGAGCTCTGAGTAATCATATAAAAACATCATATGAACATCTGGAAAATAATTATCATCGATAATAATTGTGCATAGTTTCCATAATGCATCTTCAGGTGCTCTCTTATAGTTTACCCCAAACAGTTCCCCATGATAATCCCCACGCAGGTAATTTGGCAGATGTTTAAACCAGATGCCCTTCCTGACGCAGCCCCCCCCATGGTGAGGAATTAAACTTTTGAGGTAAATGTGTAAACCAGTACACCACAGGGAGGCTTTCTATACCAAAATGTGAGGTCAAAATAAATCATTATGTTAAGGCTACTTTGGCTTTGCTTTAAAGTCCCTGTTGGTAGACCTTCTTAATTATTTTACTTTCTATTTAGCCTCTGGATTATTGTTTTTTTTAAATTTATTTTCAAACACTTTTGTATTGAGCAACTTTTTTAAATGACATGATGTGCTGGACAGACATGAGCAGACTCATTCCACCATAATGCTCCACAGGAAATCATTCCTACCTGTGACATCACACTCTGTAACTCCTCACTGTGACTCCACGGCCAGTTTCACATTGTATATATTACATACAGTGTTTAACTTCAGAGTTATTTATGTTACATATTGCAATTCATACAGAGAGGTTTATTTGCCTATTCATTCTAGTTTTAATTTTCTTACCATTCAAATGTATAGTTATTTATATCTAACTCAGCATCTGTAACAAATCAGGATTAGGGCCATTTTAAAAATAAAAAAGTAGAAGGACTTTAAAAAAAAGTTTTTACATATCAAGAATAAAGTTGAAATAGTATTTTGAGAAAAAGTTGAAGTAGTGTTTTGAGAAGAGAAAATAAAGTGGAGAATAAAGCTGTCATCTGTAGTGAAGTTAGTGCACGGCTGCTGCAGCCTCTACAACATGCATGGTGTAGATGAGTCAGTGAAATCATACTTCAGAGTCGGTTTGAGTAATCAGGAAATAATTTCTCTTTTAGCACATAAACACAGTGTGGTTATGAGTGTAAAGACTGAAGAGATTGTGCAGCAAATTACATCTGTTCAGAAGAAAGAACCACACACACTTGGATGAGTTGGCTACATTTGTGCAAAATTAAGTAACTGTAATAAACAGATGCAAGGATTCTCTGGCAGCTAGTGATCACATGAAGCTAACCTGAAGAGAAAGGACAGCTTTATTCTCCACATTTCAACTTTTTTTCTCAAAATACTATTTTGAATTTTTTTTCTCAAAATACTATTGACTTTTTTTTTCTCAAAATACTATTTCCACTTTTTTCTCTAAATGCGAAACATTTTTTTTAAAAAGTCCTTCTATTTTTATTTTTTTAATGGCCCTAACCCCCCTTCGTGATACTCTCATTCTGAAAATGATTCGGGGGGGGTCCAAATCCCGTCTCTTGTGAATCAACCTCAGATTAACGGATTCGATCAATGTTTCGGCGTTTGATTTGTAGCGCATGCGCAGGCCTCGCTCTTCCTTTCTGCTAGCTTCTCCGCCATGGCGCCTATTGTAAGTGAACTCGCGTGCCGAGAAATCCAGCGAAGTCGCGTGTTTTCCTGTGTGAATGTCAGAGATACTGAGTGGATTTAAGTGACGGGTTTGTTACAGCTGCCAGGACGGAAATGCGAGGCTCTGGTCGGTCGTGAAAGTGTTTTTTTTAGCAGTGTAGTCAGCTTCGTTTTCTGTGGCCTGCGGCTGCCCGTGAGCCACGGTTAGCTTAGCAGCGGCGGCACAGCGCAGCTCGACACGTTGTTACCTCCGTTAACCGGTAACGACGGCGCTGTGTTTTCACAGATACTCCGTGAGGAGCGGTCGGTGTGAGCGCGCAGGCCTGATCGTTAGTGTGTCGTTCTGACACCGGGACGCCGCATCTCGAGCTGCTTCCTGTTTGTCATTCAGTCTTTTTATGATTATGTGTTATCAGAAGATGACATTACCGTTAGTCATTTATAGCCTTTATATAAAGTAGTTCACATATTTCAACAATAAGTTGGCTTGTTCAGGTTATGGTCATAATCAGGTTTTAAGTTGTGTTCCTTGAGCATGCACACTGCGCATGCACACTGGGGTTCCAACAAAGTGTGACACATTTGGGGCTTTGGTGGCTCAGGAGGTAGAGTGGGTCTTCTTCTAACAGGAACGCTGGTGGTTCAATCCCTGGCTTCTCCAGTCTACGTGTCGAAGTGCTCTTGGGCAAGACACTGAACCCCAGATTGCTCCCGATGCATCCATCAGTGGGTTAGGGGGTGTGTGTGTGTGTGTGTGAGAGAGAGATAGTCAGAGGGGCTTAAAAACTTAAAATGGGGAAATTCAAATCACTGACGATCCTACAGATCGCACACACACACACGGGCTGCCATTTTGCAGTCAGTGAGCAAAGTGAGAGGTTCAGTGCCTTGCTCAAGGGCACCACGGCAATGCTCAGGGGGTGAGCTACGATCACTCTGGCCTCTGGTCCGCCTCTTGAACCGGCTGGTCTTGGATGGCTGCCAGGTCCGGGTCCGGACGGGTCTTGAACCGGCGGCCCTCAGCAGCCCTCCAGCTCCCAAGCGAGTCCTCTGATGCGCTGAGGCAGAGAATAAAGCACTGTATGAATGGGTGAATGAGGCTTGTAGTAGAAGGTGCTCTGAGTTATGTATAAGCAGCAGAAAACATTTTGTTGGGGCATGCAGTGAACAGCTCCTTTTCATCCAAGTAAATGTTTTATCTTTTATTAGCAGAAGAAGCAGAACACCGGCAAAGGTGGTAAGAAGAAGAAGCAGGTCCTGAAGTTCACATTGGACTGCACCCATCCTGTTGAAGATGGCATCATGGACGCTGCCAACTTTGTAAGTCCTCCACTCCCCAGCTGTCATTTTGTCTGCCTTCATTCCTTAGAAATTAAATACTAGAAGTCAGCCTGGCGGGTAGAGTGGGTCATTGTCCTATCAGAAAGTTGCCGCTTCAATCCAGCGTTCCCTCTAAGCTGCGCGCTTGCGCAATCATGCACTGCTCCCCTGTCCTCTGCGCACAGCAAATCTATGCAGCACGCATGCAAGCGTGCAGCTTAGAGGGAACGTTGGTTTAATCCCCAGCTCTTCCACTCTACATGCTAAAGTGTCCTTGGCCAAGAATCTGAACCAGATTGGTCCTGTTGCATCCGTTGGAAGTTGGAATACTTAAAGCCATACAACAAAAGTGTTGCATGACAGTGTGTGAATGGTTAAAAAGCACTTTAAGTGCTCAGTAAGAGTAGAAAAGTGCAACATAAGTACCAGCCCTTTAGTACCTTGTGATGGGATCACACAAGCTGCAGATTCTCTCAGCAAGTTGATGGTCCTACCCAGAACTGGGTCAGCCTCTGTTTGGGTGTCTGCTTCACCTCCAAGCTTCCTGCCTGCGTATTGTGAAGCTGTTGTGTTGATGAAATCTGTCTGCTGACCAACATATGAACGCCTGCCAAAGTTCCCAAAATTTCCTTTGTAGCATTTTCTGCTACAGAAGGTGTCTTTAGGACCACCTCTGTGATGACACTAGGGATGAGTGCCATTGCTCATCGGTACATAGTTAGTGATGCTCTCCATATTTTGGTGTCAAAGACAGAACAGTGGTTATGGCTACTTTTGACAGTCAGTCTTTAGCTTAGGTTTCAAGAATATGACAAACTTGAAGGTCTGTGGTGAAATGCAGTCTGCCTCAGTTCTAGTTCTCAGCACTTCATAAAAATAATAAGCTGGACTTGGTAGTGTAATTCAGAGTGATGGTGGATTTTAGCAGTTAAAAACGCTGCTTTTCTACATGTTAAAGATACACACGTGGTGCTGTACAAAGTGCCACACTTGTAACCAGGGTTTAAAACGGGATTTGATAGTTTCAGATGTCTCCTAAAATAGTTCAAAACACAATGTTTATCCTCATCCATTAGATTTTGCTTGATTTTTTTTTTTTTTTTTTTTAAATTTCCTGAGTGATGTCATAATTTTAGAATAATTGTCCTGTTGCAACACTGAGCGTGTGTCTGGAAAAACCCATCATCTCTGTGAGCAGGACCGTTCCATTAGTTGACTGGAAAAGTTCTCTTTCAGTCTTGCAGTGAAATTTGTTATCACATTCAGGATTTATTTCAGGGGCGAGTTGCATTTACGGCACATCATAAAGTACAGCTTCACATTTTGGGGATGAGAAAGACGTTAAATAGAATCATAAACTCCCACCACCACTTCTAGACATGCCCTCACAACAATATGTTGCATTGTGTGTTGAATTCACCAGCTTTACTTACTATGGGAAATTCCACTGGAATTTCTGAAGACTTGCAGTATGTTTCTTTTCCTCGTTTTTTTCTTAATCTTTTCTGTGTTTCTGGTGGGACCATGGGCAGGGCCGCTCCAAGTGTGCTTCTGGGCTTCACCTGGTCCTTGGGCCACCGTTTGAATAGGCTGTAGGCAGTGTGATAAAGAGCTGCTTTCTGTCTGACTGCAGTTAACTGATGAAACTCTCTAACCACTAATTAGCTTGCTAAAACTGCAGTTCTAGTCATTGCTGATACAAGCTGTGGCATCAACACAGCGGCAGCACCGTTTAGACTAGAGCCTGAGGCACACTTGACTGTGGTCTTCTCCTCGTGGTGCGTTCACACCAGATGTAAAGTGAAGATTTGTTTCACGTTACTCACGTGGATGGAAACCAGTGAACATTCACTCCCAATCACTGGCCAGACACGGAGACGTCCAACTGACAGCTTGAATCACGTTAGAGGAACATGTTTTCACAACTTACTGTGAAGTCCTCTGATTTAATTTACTCATGTCAGAGTTCCTTTCTTTTTCCTGTCTGTCTAAAAGTGAAACTGAACCGTACAGCTCCAGCTGTACTCAGACGGTGTCAATAAGTTCTTGCTCTATTTCTGATTGTTGTTGGCGTCTAGATAGAATCCACCCAGTTGCTTTGTGTGTAGTATGAAAGTACCATAAGGGTGATAGTTTGTGCTCAGGAGAAAGTGGGAATGGAAGAAGTCAAAACAGGAAAGAAAACGACTGCAAAGGTTTTTTTTCAAAGTTTCCAAAGTTTTCTAACTCTTACTGCAGTCTCCCTCTGCGGCCCCAGCATCCCTTTGCTGCTCTTTGACATATGAAAGAGATGCTGGTGGAGACCAAACTGCCTCGTTACACACAGGTTGCCCGAAAAACTGGGAGGTGCACTATAAACTGTGACGACAAAAGTAAGCAGAAAATGCCTTCAGCTGTGTCTTTAATAAAGAACTACAGACTTATTACAGACAAAAGTCAGGAGTTATTATGGGTTTGACCTGGTTGCTTCGCCACATTACAGATTTTGAGAAGCTTCACCAAATTTGGTAGGTTTATACAGGAAAATGTAAACAAAAAATAGCCAAATTTTATGTGAGAGACATATTACTTTAGTGACAACTGTTTTTGTTCATCCATCCAAAGGACTAATGAGGTGACGCAATGGCGAGGCGTCCATCATCTGTTTGTCCATTCATCCGTCCATTAACAAATGTCAAAATTGCTGTTTCTCTACAGTATTGGTCAGATTTTAGTGAATCTTGCACGAAGTGATGACCCAATCACCGTGGAAAACAGAGACAACCTGACAGCTCTCCAGAAGTGAAGCTGAAATGTCTCCACCCCCTCCATGTTAGTGGATGGGAAGTGGTCAAATTAAAATAAGATGGTTCTCTTCAGATAAAACTTTCCCAGAGATGGTTTTCAGCATTTAAAGTAGCAAATTTAATGCTGGGATGTGACCTCATGATTGGCAGCTCTGACTGCCAGTCTGGTGGCTGCCTGTTCAGGTCACGTTCTGTTTCAGAAGATGTTAAGTGTCTTTCAAAAAGCATCACATCTAGATAGTTTTTTAAAAAATACACTGTGTGCACCATTATTTTGCATTAATTCAGTTGCATTTTTGAGGATTAGCTTTATTATTTAACAACAACAGAGCTCTTGGTCAATCCAAAACGTTAATAAACCTTAATATTTATGGAAGTGAAAGTGAGGTTTTGGCTTTTGTACGAGAATATCTGTGTGCACACAATTATTAGGCAACTCTTAGTGTGCAGAATTATTATGCAGCTCAAAGAAAACAAAAATATTTTCATCTGTTAAAGTGAGGATAATAAACAAGTCCAACTTTACAAATAAACATTTGTGACATTTTAAAACATAAATCAGTGACCAATATAGCCACCTTTCTTTTCAATAACACTCAAAGTCTTCCATCCATGGAGTCTGTACATCTCACATTTAAGAAGGACCACAAGTTCTCAACGGGGTTTAGGTCAGGTGAGGAAGGGGGCCATGTCATTATTCTTTCATCTTTAAGGTCTTTACTGGCTAGCCACGCAGTGGAGGACTTTGATGCATGAGATGGAGCATTGTCCTGCAGAAACATCATGGTCTTCTTGAAAGATGCAGACTTTTTCCTGGACCACTGCATGAAGACAGTGTCTTCTAGAAACTGGCAGCAGGTTTGGGAGTTGACTTTGAGTCCATCTTCAATCTGAAAAGGTCCAACAAGCTCATCTTTAATAATTCCAGCCCATACCAGTACCCCACCTCCACCTTGCTGGTGTCTGAGTGGGAGT
>VUQH01090748.1:4084-16543 GCA_015106775.1 Etroplus canarensis
GCTCACCAGCTCAATCCACGAGTTCAACTCTATTTAACGTGACCAGAACCGCTAACATGGCTGACAATGAGAAACTGGACAACCAGCGGCTGAAGAATTTCAAGAATAAAGGCCGTGATTTGGAGGTAAAAGTTGTCGAGGATCTTCTCTTTTCCGCGGCGTCGCCGCTCAGTTCGCGGCCAGCTTCGCCGCTCTGAGCTCCCTGTGACGTCGTTTCAAATTTCCACCATCGGGAACTTTGTACCCGGAGCCCTGGCCAGGGCCTTCACACATGGCCCGCATTACATCCTCGGCCTCGGCCCTCGTCGGGGTCTGGCTGGTTTCGTGAACCCACGAGCCACTTTGGTTATAAAACATGTCAGAAAAGCTAGTCAGAGTTCATCTCCGCTGGATGTGCTCTGCTAGCCTGCTGCTAGCCAGGCCCAACTATCACCCCCCAGATCGGTTCAGCTTGGCGTGTTACTCAACGTTTTTTCTTATAATAAATACACGCGACTTTAATAATTATCTTTGGAAGCATTTACTTTATTGCCGAATTAACCCGGCGGCAGATTATCGGTATTTTGATCCTGTCGTTGGCTAGCTTACGTGCTAGCTGCTGTTGAGCATGGTGATTGGGTTTGGTGGTGCTGGTGGCTGCAGTTCCACCCATCCCCCGTCTTTATAATCAAAAACAATGGCGGAAACCAGTTAGCCTCTTTGCTGGCCGGTTACTTAGGTCTTTAATCGAAGCCTGAAGTTGATTCCCCCCCCTCCCCTCCCCCCTAATGGTAGCATCACGCATGCTACGAAGTAACAGCCAGATAGCGCGATTACATGACCGATAGATCAAAGCTACACGTTAGTTAACGTCGGATCGATAAGGTACCAGGTGACTTGCAGTCAGCCCGGCGTGTCCCCGTTTCATTAATGTTACCGCTGCTGATATTGTTTTCAGGCGGGCTTACTTAAGACGTATAAGCAGGATATACTCATACATCCTGTTTGGCAAGTCTGTAGCGAGGCAGGCCTCCGGACACAAGCTGTCTCGCTTTGCACCTTTTTAAAAAAAAAAACTAAACTTAAACTAGTTCTAATAAGCGCGGTGCGGTTTAGTTATTGATCATCACACTATCAGTTCCAACAAGCATCAACCCAAACTTACTTTAGTTACACATTGTCTATAATGTGTCTAGACTGCTCTTCCGTTTGGTAGAATTGATGCTAATTATAAAACGCTGGCTTGATTGAAATATGTATGTAGAGTTTGTCTTTCAAAAAAGTCATTCCTTTTCTCTGTAACTTAGGGTTAGGGGCATAAGTGGGACCTCCCAGGACTAGTTCAGAGTGCGGTGTCTGTCTTATAATGTTCCAGACTGACTAAATATTCAAAGCACCTCTCAATAAAATGCAATACAAGCAAATAACATAATAAAAACAATTACCTTTTGCAGGCCTGCAGTCATTTTTGTTTAATTTGATACATTGAAATCGCCAGTTAAATGTATCTCAGTATGCTTGTGTTTTACAAGGATTATGGGGTTAAAAATTGCATTTGCAGTGGAATATAGGAGGTACCCATCTTGTTCACATCTTAAGCTGAGTCATATTAGATCACACTCACATTAAGGGTTTTTGGGTTCAGTGATATGCAGTGTGAATAAACACGGTGATTTTAGAGTTCAGTCTCCATGCATATTAGTATATGAGTTAAGATATAAGAATAACAATTGTATTAAAAAGGAGGATTAAAAAAGAACAGATGTTTATTTTGCTGTTTTTTAAATGTGCAAAATTATAAAGTATGGGTGAAGTCAAAATAGAGGCTGCTGACTTTGTGTTTCATGTATGACTGGCTTATCGGCTTCGGTAATTCAGACTGGACCTTGATTGTAGAGAATGGACAAATTTGAATTGGGTTGATGAGTTAATTAAGGGTACATTTTTGTATAGTGATCACATGCCATCTTTCCCACAGACTATGAGAAGACAGAGGACTGAAGTAGTGGTGGAACTAAGAAAGGTAAACACATTTGCTTTATATTGTCCCATCAACTTCAAACAACCAGTGGCTTTAAGGTACATTACACAATATTCTGGTGTGTTATGTGCAGACCAGCTTTTATCAGTGTGCTGAAATAAGCTGAGTTTTCCATGTAATGATCTTGAAATTATGCAGGAGGCTGTATGAAGTATTATTTCTGCTCCCTGTACCACAGAACAAAAGAGATGAGCACCTTCTGAAGAGGCGAAATGTTCCCCATGAGGACATCTGCGAGGACTCTGATGTCGATGGAGATTTCAGATCGGTACGTTTTGTATCCTCCACTCAAGTCTCCTGCTACCACCAAGTCAAGTTAACATATTTTTAGGTGTTGTATTTTAAAGTCAGGGTAGTGTCTAGCCCCTATATGCCCCAGTTGAGGCAGTTGCAGAAAAACTGCTGTGATTGTTTGTCCAAGATGTTTTGCACATTAGGTTCATCGCACTGATTTAAACACTTCAGAGGTTTAGGACCTGCTGACATCTTATTCATGCAATGCCTCCTTGGCTCCCTTTACTGTATAACAGCCAGGTGCCACAGGAGCATGAACAAACATTTAGTTTGTCTTGCTTTGTGCTTGTTGGTGTCTCGATTTCCTGAAGTTAAACAATGTTTTTTAGGTGAAAGTACAGCTTACTTGCTAGAATATGTACAGCACACCCAGTGAAACAATTCCTTCTTAGCATTGTTGTTTTCACATATTTAGTGGACTTTTTCTTAACACTAATGCTGCAGTTATTTAATGGGATCCCTGTTAGCTTAATGGCTAGCCTCCATAATTGTGCAGTCAACAAGTGTGTGAATTTTTTTTTCTTTCTTAGACAAAATTGAAATGGTTACCAGATAAGAAAAATAATAAAGGAGTACTGTTAGGAATCTTTAGGGCTCCCAGATCAGAACTTTATGAGTTGGATTCAGCTGTTCACTACAATGATTTTGGAATATGCACATCTGTTCAAATTGGGCTCTTTTAGCCAAAGTTTTTCTATTTTACATTTATCGACTTGTAAATGCACACACAAGTTGATCCATTAAATGATGTGTATTTCATTACCAACTTGCATTTCTCCACTCCGTAGCTCACTCATTTCAGTTGGTTTTGCAGTGTTTATTGTTGAATGATAAACAAGTTGTGGCTCAACTAGTTTGTATTTAGATTTCTTAACTTCCTGAGACCCTGCGTCCCCATATGCTAATATTACATCACATTTATGCCTTATCTGCACCATATACTTCATTCTGGTCAACGCAGACTTTTTTTTTTAATTCCCTGAATCCCAAACAAGAGCTTGGATCTCAGGAGGTTAAAGTTCTTTCAAAGTTCAAAATGGTCCTGTGCCTTTGCTCTAGCACAGGAAACCTTTAAGTGTTCAGGGCCAACTCTGCAGTGATGAGCAGGAGGCAGAGAGATGCTGTCGTTATGATGCATGACCTGGCCTTTAGTCGTTTTTCTTTTTCTTGTGTTTAGAACAGGGGATGTGCTACACAGCAACACTGGACAGTTGTTACACTGAATCTTGGGCATATCTAGACATTTTATGGCTGATTACAGAAACTTCATCACCACTGTCAGTATAAACGTCACAGTTTCTATACCCCTGTTTCAGTAATGTTCCTTCCACACAACATGGTAGCTATGTGACACAGGTGACCCACAAGGCCACCTTTCTTAAATGTAAAGGGTCAGCTGGTAACAAAAATACACGCTACCTCAAATTTCAGCTGCTCTCATTAGTCAGCCACAAACACTATGTATATTTTCTTCTGAATGAAAATATGCTTACTTTAAATCTACTTAGTCAAATATGACTGTTTTTCAAAGCGTCAACTCTCAGAGAACAGCCCTGCAATCTTTTTGTGATAAACACAACAGACATTGGCCAGGGTTAATTTTATTTTCAGCCAAATATTTTTCTTACCATATGTCATAAGCTGCTATTGTAGAAATGCACCAAGCTGTTTGGAGCCTCAGTTTTGAACTGAATACTCCAGAAGCTTGAAGCAAACTTTAAATGTGATGAAGAGGTCACTCCTTGATGTAACGTTAGCAGTACACACACTGCATGTTTTAGGCTGTGTCGCAAAATGTATCAATCAGGAATCCCACCTTAATGTCTGTAGGTTTGATGGCATTGCTGGATTTAAATGGCCACTCAGCAGTTAAACATTTCAATAATCCTAACTACCTCCTGGTGTTGAAGGCTCAAAATGGACTGCTTAGCAAAGATCAACAATGGCATGCTGCTGTGACTCACTGGAAGACATCTGCCATTTTAATAAAAATGTACCGTTTGGCTGCTCACTTGTATTTTCCACCAAGGGGTTGCCACAGCGGATTAATCCGCATTGGTGATTTGGCAGAGGTTTTATGCCGGATGCCCTTCCTGACGCAACCCTCCATGGTGAGAGGGGCTTGTGTCCCCACCTGGAATTGAACCAGGGACCTGTTGTTTGTAAGGCAAATTTGCAAACCACTACGCTGTAATAGTCTAGTTTAAATACACATCGACTTGATCGTCTTGATTTTTAAGGTGTATTTAAAATAAGACAGGTGTGCTGTCTTAAAGGGTTTTTTTTCTCTTTTGCCCCCTTTTGTTGTTAGCCTTTCTAAAATAAGTCCTTGGGGCCTCGTGAGCTTGTTAAACCTTAGGTGCAATTTTCTGTTTTCTTTCATTTATGAAATCCTCACCTTTCCTCATTGTTTGGTTTCATTCTTACTGTAGCAAATATCTATCGAGGTTGGAATTGTCTCTTAAATCACCCACCCAGATATGGAATGTAAATATACAATCGTAAATCTGCTTGAAGTATGCAGTGGGTTGTCTTTTATAAGCGTATCAGAGGCATCTTTCTACTTGAACATGGCTCACGGTCTCGGTTAGTTCAAGCCTGCATTTGACTCTGTTTAGGGGGCACTGAGCGAGCTTGCCAGTTGGCATTTTGTCATGGTGAATGCTGGCCTGCACGTCCAGCTCACTGACTGTTGCACCACATCACCATATTGGTTCAAGTAAGAATCCTGATGGCATTTGTTAAACCCCAGCCTCCTCACACTGTATTAACTGGTACTTTAGTGACTCTCCAGTTTACTAGTTTTCACATATAAAAGCAAGAAGCTAACAGCTGTCGGCTCGCTTTCATTTTGAACACTGAGTACGTGCCGTTATGTAACAATTCTTTTTGGCAAAGTGTGGATTTATAGTTCTCTGTATTTTTAATTCATCCTGTAGTTCATTGGCTTTAAGGTTCACATGTTTATTGAAGATCCCTAATGTCTTTTTTTGAAATTTTCTTTTCAGCAAAACACCTCTCTTGAAGCAATAGTACAAGTAAGTTGTATTTTTTGTGTAATTTATCATTTTTCTGGAGTTATTCATTAAAACTGACACGTCTTCCTAACTCAACTTAATGTCTTATAATATTGTCACTGAATTATAACAGAAATAGGGAATTGTCTCACCTTTAAATAAGAGTCTTTTGGAAAACAAAAATTGTTTGTTATATATTTTAGATGTTGTATGATACATGATTTGCTTCTTGTGGTGTTTCTGTAGAATGCCACTAGTGATAACCAGGGCGTCCAACTGAGTGCTGTCCAGGCTGCCAGGTAAAAAGACACACACTTCCTCAGAGACACACACACTCACCATCACAAATCATGGCCAAAATATGAAAAATAACTGAGCTTAATGAAATAAATAGAATATCACGTAACAAAATGGCTCAGAAAGCTTAAAAAAGTGCACAAACGGAGCTCAATTTAATCTAAACTGCAAAAAAGTGATTGAGTAAATCAAAATCTAAATATAACTCAATAAGGAGTTTAAACCTAAAATGAATATGATTATTCTCGTATGGGATTGTAAAGATTGTCTGTCTGTTTCTGTCCTTGTGGCATTAAGCAGCAACAAACCATTACATTTTGGAGGTGATCATGATCTGGACCCACAAAAAATTTTTTGTACTTCTGCTTGATAGGGGGCTTTGGAAAAGGTTTGCGGTTTCCAGTTGTTTCTAGTTTTTGACATGTGATATCAAAAATATTCCTACACATTAGTGCATAGAAAAAGCTGTCCTGCACTACTGTGATATTTCTCCCATGCAATTTTCACAATGAATAAACTTTATTGAGGTTCTAGTATTATTGACAGTAGATTTTTGCATGTAATTATTCACATCTGGATCACAAGTGTATGTGCAAGCTACTGATTCTTCACCGGTGCACCAAACCTTTGTCTTGAGAGGATTTCTGATTGCTTCTTTTTTGCAAAATACAGCGTCAGTGTTTTGTTTGAGCGCTATGATTTATGAGTAAGTCGGCCTTGTCTAATTAATGGACATGGTAAATGGCATTGCAGCTCCATAGTGTGGGCCTTGTGTCTAACGCAGTAAATGATAATGGTAGTTGTGAAATTAGTTTGCTTTTTGGTTATCAAAAGTATATCCTTTTGTTTTTTCATGATACTGTCCTTGACACAATAAAACTTTGTTTTAAAGTCTGTCCAACTAATATTAAAATGAGATCATGAAGATAAAACTGTTATTGCGCCACATTTTGTTTCACAAAGTTGCTTTATTTTTGTCTTATAAATCCAGTGCACCACTTCTTATTGGAGTGCTGGCTTTTGTCACACTCTACTAGGCTGTGGCACGTTTAATTTAGTTTCTATTAACTTGTAAAATTTGTTTTTTAGTTTAATTTTCTTGAAGGGTCAAAGAAATTCCCTCTTCTGAAGACAGGAGTTTTTGTTCAGTAGATGCGTCATGAGTCATGTTAAAAGAGTAGTCATGTTAAATACCAGAGTCATATTGTTTAGGATTTTTTTTGCTCTAACTTGTCATTAAGTAATGTTGGATTTAGGTGATAAGCATGGTGAAGTCACGTTGCGATTGACTTGCATTGTGTGGATTCTTGAAATTCTTGAAGTGTTTCTCTGTGTGTGTTTTTCAGCTTGGTGTGAGTGTGTGTGTGTGTGTGTGTGTGTGTGTGTAATTGTCTTTTGTTTCCTCTTTGTTTTTGTAGGAAATTGTTGTCCAGTGACCGTAATCCTCCCATAGATGACCTGATTAAGTCTGGGATCCTTCCTATCCTGGTGCACTGCCTGGACAGAGATGACAAGTAAGCAGGCTGTAACTGTGTTTGTCTGCATGTAGCAGTGAATCATCCCTTTTCACGTGATAATTTGAGAACAAGTTAGCCGTCTTCTCTGATCATGTTAAGTTTGTGTATACTTCAGTTATGCTAATGAACCAGCAGGTTTTAGGCCAGCCAACATCCGAACAGTGTCGTAGATATGCAAATGTGCTCCAGTTTTCACCTTCCAGGGATGGCAGAACATAAATGACTCATCAGCATACTCTTACTGTTTAACATCCCTATCCAATCACACTCACTCCTACCACTGTCTGTGCTGTAATTCTCTACAGCCCGTCTCTCCAGTTTGAGGCAGCCTGGGCTCTAACCAACATAGCCTCAGGTACCTCAGAGCAGACCCAAGCTGTGGTCCAGTCCAGTAAGTGTCCTTTTTATTAAAATGCATTATTTCTCTTTCTTGGATTTCTTTGCACAGAAAAATGTCATTTGATCCAGCAGATTATGAAAATGATAACTTTTATTGTGGTGTATTTTTTGTGCTCACGGCCTTATTATTTTCTTATTTCTTAACCCAAAAAAAGTGTATTAGAATAGAGCATATTCATTTTTCTCACCTGGTTAGTTGGTGACATCTTCCTCAAGGTGAAGAACTGAACTGTACAAATTTATATACATTTTTACAGAATGACTAATTGAAGTGTGTATGTGTGTTCATACTACTGACCCTCTTGAAATATGGACAATTACGCTTTTATAAGGGTTTTCCTGTGCCACATTGAGTTTAATTCTTTTCAGCTCATCAGAGAGGTCAACAGGATACGGTTTTCCTTATCAGAGCTGCCTGCCCTTGATTTTTTTTTTTTTTTTTTTTTTTTCTCCTCTCCACATGAAATCATGTCTTGCTTTCAGAGACTGATCACATTAAACAGCAGCACTTAATATCACGTTGGAGCAAAGTGCAGCTGAAACACTTAAATCAATGAATTTGAGAGTTATTAATCTTTGCCATAGATAAGTCAGTGTATTAATGTTGTTACAATGAGGTATATGTTAGTTTAAGCATTTATTTACATTAGACATTGCAAATATTTTAGCCTGTGGAATATAGCTGTATTCAAAACAGCAATGCCAGCTGTCTGGTAACATGTATTTCAGGATAATGTAAGACTGCTAATACTTTGGATGATGTTAATTGAAACCTTGAATACTTTGACAGATCTGGATGCCGGTCTCTTTTAGGTGCTTCACTAAATTGGAAGTATTTCCTCCCTTCGTCTGAAAAGCACAATGGCATTGTTTGCATATTGCTGTTTGCCAATCAATTATCACCCAGTTGACATAAAGTACTTCCATACCCGAATCCTGACTGCCTTTCTTATCAACGAGCCTTGTGGAGCCATTGCAGTCATCTTCCTCATGTAGTTTTTGTGGTGCCATTTGTAGTTTATCCTGGGCTTTTGGGTGTCCTCCTCCTTCAGCGTGTAAGGACAGACTAGAACACTTGTAGGTGTATGCTGCCTCCATCAGTTCCGGAAGAATTGCAGCCTTGGTACATGGGCTGCCTTAGGTACCAAAAAAATACCATAGTCTCTTCAGAATTTTGGTATTGATTCTGGAGACATCCTTAGTCTTAACAGCAAAATTTGGCTAACATTGGCTTTGAATACCTAAATGAAGAGTACTTAATTTACAATCATTAAACATACTTTCTTAGTTTGTTTAGTCGCTGATTTATGTCTTTATAATCCGTCTCCTTTGTGTAGATGCTGTGCCGCTCTTCTTGAGGCTGCTTCATTCTCCTCATCAGAATGTGTGTGAACAGGCTGTCTGGGCCCTTGGAAACATCATAGGTGAGTTTCCGTTTGTATCAATTTTATAATTTCTAATTAGTTTTTTATTTTGTTTTGAGTTTATACTTCCAATTTACTTTATTTTCAGTTAGGTTCTGAAGCAGATTTGTTCATTCCAGTTTAGTCTGTTTGAAAATATTTACTTTTAGTTTAGCACAAATCTTTTTAGTATTATATGGAGGATATTGATCAGAGATGAGATTTTTAGAGTTTTAGAACACACACTGCAGTACAAACAATACTTTACAGGTACATCACTTGGTCATGTAGACATCCCAGATCCCAATTAACGGAGGTATCGAAGCCTTTCAGGCAGGTTGTGTAACAAATTTGGCCAAACTGACAGACTTAAACTAAAGATGTTTCCACTCTGTTTTCATTTTTAATAAAGTTGGTTTCTCAAGTACATAATATTGTTTCAGTTTTTTCTCCCAAGTCCATTTTTATTCTTATTTCAGCTAAATAAAATGTTTTTTTCCACACTGTTAAATAAACAGTCCGTCAATCCTAACATGAAATGTGCTCTGTGTGTGTTTCTCTCTAGGTGATGGTCCTCAGTGCAGAGACTATGTGATCAGCTTGGGCGTGGTCAAGCCACTGCTCTCATTCATCAGCCCCTCCATCCCTATCACCTTCCTCCGCAATGTCACCTGGGTTATGGTCAACCTGTGCCGTCACAAGGATCCTCCACCACCCATGGAGACAATCCAGGAGGTGTGTATAGGGATGCTCTTGTGTAGTTTTGGTTTTATAATTTATTCCCTCTCTTGTACCAGGAGCAAAAAAATGTCTCAAAGGCTTTGGCTTTTAGCATTCAGTTAGTACAAAATTAGTGTGACAACAGATTAACATTGGCCCCTCTCATTGGTGAATGTCTTATTTGCTAGTTGAAGACATCAAGGCACATAGAAGGTGATGTTTTGATGCCCATTTATTTTTTAAGACTCCTGTTCAGTACATAAGTTAGATTGCATATAAAGGATGGATATAGCTTGTGCCTTAAATCTCCATTCACATTAGTGGCTGCAACAGAAATCTGTTGAAAAGCAATCCCTTTACTTCACTTGATCTGTAGCCTCAGTAAATACTTTGCTTCTGATTTTATGGCCCCAGTTGACAGTTTGGAGTCTTGTTGAATGCAACATGATGATCACTTTGTAAATTGTGGTCCCCATTAGAGTCAAAAAGGAGGATTAAACAGAGTATGCTTTTGGTTGGACATGAATTATGATGAACAAGTCACAACAGTAGCATGCAGTGTCTCCTGATTTCCCTGTTAGACCAGTCCCTCTCATCATCTCTGGTCTCAATACACTCAGCATGAAGCTTAATTATGGGACTTCAATAACCAGTGGGTGATGTCACAGTAGCTATGTCCATCTTTTATATACAGTGTATGGTATGTTACCAGTAAGATGTTCTGAAAAGTAGGTTGAAAATATTAGAGAAGTCTTGAGATGACAGCTGCTAGGAAAAAAAACTGCAGAGACATTTAAAGATGTTGGTAACTGTGATGCTCCCAACTAGATTAGTATATCTTGTTTATGATATTGAGAACAGGTTGGACATTAAGACTGTGCATACCTGGAGAAATTTAGTAAAGGCAAAAGAAATGTTATTATACTCAGTATTGATGACTAGATGTTCTTGATTTATCCCAATACTGGTGATAAATACTACGTGTCAGAAACTATAAAAATGATTCAAGTCTACATCCATCAGACTTGATGTACTCCCCAGTTTCATAAACTTCAAGTGACACAGTGCAGAACACAATGTACTTATTAAGTGTCTGAAATCTCAAAGTGTGTGGGAGCCTTAGGTTGGTCAAAGGAGACCAAATATATTGTTTCAGTTATGTGTCGAAATCAAATGATTCAATCTCAGTGAAGACATAGCAATAATTAGTGATTAATTATGCAGTCATTGCAGCAATGAGCAAACCTGTATGAATCACAATAGAAACCTTTATTGTGTTTTCGTTGTTGTGTTGCTCACCTCAAAACACTGTTTGTCTTTCAGATTCTGCCAGCTCTCTGTGTTCTGATCCACCACACTGATGTCAGTGTAAGTACACAGAATTGAAAAAGGGTGTGGTGCCTTGTTTTTATGTAACCATGACAACACTATGTTACCAGTTTCTGCTAAATTATCCCTCTTGAATGAAGTGAAAAAGAAAGCAAAATGTGTTCATTTGAGAATGCTTTGTCTTTTTGCTGCCTCCAGATCTTGGTAGACACAGTGTGGGCTTTGTCCTACCTGACAGATGCTGGGAACGAGCAGATCCAAATGGTCATTGACTCCGGCATTGTCCCACATCTGGTGCCTCTGCTCAGTCACCAGGAGGTCAAAGTTCAGGTATGGAAAAGGGGCTTTAAATTTTAATGATTAATTGTACCTAAATTGGGTGTCATCTGAAACCTACCATGGTTGCAGAAGAATGAACCACCACTGTGTGGTGATTAGGGGTGCAGGCAACCAAAGAAAGTTTGACTGAAAAGGTACCTACTTCTCAACCAGTCGATTAGTCATACGATAAACTAAAAAAGCAACAGTGCACTTTACTCATTCTCTGCTTACCTTATTATCTTACAGAACTTACAAATAAACATTAAAACCCTGTATGTGCTTCTCATTGTTACTGTTAATTTACACTGAAATGTGAGCAGATTTGGAATCACCTGGTGTTCACCTGCCAATAATCATATAATTTCCGAAAATAGACCTAGATTAACTGGTAATCCCAGAACAAAAACTTCTTGAGGATTAGTGCTGAAGGCCCTCTCATAAGAGTGGATGCTCGGTCTAGGTATAGCTGCTGCTACTGGCGGACACTAAAGCAGTAAAGCTATCACTGGATGCGTCTGCCATTATAAAAACCATTAGTAGATCAGACATATAGAAAGATGTCAGTTCTATTAGGTTTGTGCTCTCAAAACCCTAAAGTGTTAAACAGAAAAGTTGGCAGAACATCACAATCCACCTAAGCTAGCCTACTGCTTTTAAATATGCTTTCTTTGGTGGTTGAGCTTTTTGTAAATTAAATGCAACCACACTAATGACTTCTTTGATGTGGGGTCAGTTACCCTGAAGCAGACTGAGTAAATGTACAGTTGACCTACACTGAAAAGGTGAGTGCTGTCAGTGTCTGTTAGGTAGAGTGAGTTTAAAGTTGTGAAGAGGGGGGGTTGTTTTCAAAACATCCAAATTTTGACATGTAGTTCATTTCTGCAAAGATAACTATAAAGCAATTGAAAGTAACACCACCAGTTGTCTGAGCAATGACAAATTAGGCGGCATAAGGTGTTATTGACCCAAACAGTTGACTTGGAGGATGCAACCCAATTGACTTCTTCTTTCGACTGCTCCCGTTAGGGGTCGCCACAGCAGATCATCTGCCTTCATCTCACTCTATCCCTTGCATCCTCTTCCCTCACACCAACCCTCTGCATGTCCTCCTTCACTACATCCATGAATCTTCTCTGTGGTCT
>VUQH01090748.1:16563-35504 GCA_015106775.1 Etroplus canarensis
GCTCCCATGAGGGGTCGCCACAGCGGATCATCTGCCTCCATTTCACCCTATCCCTTGCATCCTCTTCCCTCACACCAACCCTCCTTCACTACATCCATGAATCTTCTCTGTGGTTTTCCTCTTCTCCTCCTGCCTGGCAGCTCCATCCTCAACATCCTTTGTCCAATATATCTGCTATCCCTCCTCTGAACATGTCCAAACCATCTCAGCCTTGCCTCTCTGACTTTGTCTCCAAACTTCTCAACATGAGCTATCCCTCTCAGGTCATAAAAAGCATGAAAACAACCAGCCATGTCCTAACAGTACTCTCGCAATGCTATCTCAATGCTGGGAACATTTATAAAAAGCAAACTATTACGAGTTTTGAATTTGTGCTGCAAGCATATTTGAATATTGTCAAAAGAATTCCTCTAAGTATGCATCATTATCAAAACAGTTTAACATTTCTGCTCTACATTCAGACTGCTGCCCTGAGGGCTGTCGGTAATATTGTGACTGGCACAGATGAACAGACCCAGGTGGTGCTCAACTGTGACGCCCTCAGCCACTTCCCTGCACTTCTCACTCACCCGAAGGAGAAAATCAACAAGGTAGCGTTGTTCAAAACGCACACACCAACAGTCTCAAGCTGCTTTATCAATTATCTGGATTCTGGAAGTGATGAAAACAGAGACTTGGTGCAAGTGTGAATGCTGTTTGAAAGGTAATAGGGCAGATTGTATGAATTCAAAAGGTACAGAATCTTGAGAATGAAGAACTGAAGAGGACGTCAGCAACTGGTTATTTGTAGTTAGCAAGATAGATTGGGGATGGGGAAGAAGGGTACTTGTGTGCAAGTGTGAGTATGTGATACCATTGGTTGGTGGAGAAAGGGTGCTGAAGGCCATGTGTCTCTGCTGATATCGGAGTGCATCTGAGACCAGTCACTGGAAAAAAATGAGGCTTTCTTCCGTGACTGGACAGTGATTAGAGCCTCAAAGTTGCCCTCTCCCCACCAACTGCACTCTGTCTCAACCAGGAGTCAGAACTCTTAGTTGACCTCTGGATTCTGATCCAGCTCTGCCTCAATTTAAAAAAAAACAAAGCAAAACAAAAAACAGTCTTGTTTGTTTGGAGTTAAACCTACACTGAACTTCTGCAAATCATTTCTGGACTAGAAAACAATATTTTACTCTTGTATCTGTGCTTATTGTCCTGTAGGAGGCAGTGTGGTTCCTGTCCAACATCACAGCAGGGAACCAGCAACAGGTGCAGGCTGTCATTGATGCCAAGCTAGTTCCCATGATCATTCACTTGCTTGACAAGGTTTGTATCCAGTTTAATTAGATTATGTGTGATTATATTTGAAGAGCATATAGGGGAAAAGATGGATGGCTTACACTGAATGTGTATATTTTAGGGGGACTTTGGCACTCAGAAGGAAGCAGCCTGGGCCATCAGTAACCTGACAATAAGTGGGAGAAAAGATCAGGTAAGAATCTCCCAAACACGTGAAAAATGTTTAGTGTTTAACTTTCGTAAAAATAGAATTGAAATTGATTCATAACATTTGCTGACGTAAAGAATATTTTCTGACTGCTAGACCACTTGTCATTCATCATATTTACTGGTGTCTGAAACGTTCTTCCTTTTCTAATGTCAGGTTATTGATAACTCAGCATATCTTTGTCTCTATATTGTCTCCAGGTGGCACACCTTATTGAGAAGCAGGTGATCCCTCCATTCTGTAACCTGCTCACAGTGAAAGATGCTCAAGTCGTGCAGGTTGTTCTCGATGGCCTCAGCAATATCCTAAAAATGGCAGATGACGAGGCAGAAACTATTGCTAATCTCATCGAGGAATGCGGAGGTAGGTTCCACATCTACCATCAAATTTTTATGGTGGTCTTTGTGTTGTTTAGCTTACAGCATCTGGTGTTTTTGGTAATGTCCCTCAGGTCTGGAAAAGGTGGAGCAACTGCAGAATCATGAAAATGAAGATATCTACAAACTGGCATATGAAATTATTGATCAGTTCTTCTCATCTGATGACGTAAGTCACTTATATATTTGACTTTCATTTGCTTTTATATAGATTATTTATATTTAAAAGCTGTCAAGTATTACTGTTCACATTAGTCCAAAAAGTGCCATCACACTGAAGAGCTGGACAAAAATGTGGCCTTTTTCATTGTATTTTGGAACACAAAGGATTGTGTTGTAAGTCTAAAAATGGATCATACCATGAGTGTTTGTCCAAACTATTAAATTGATCTGAGCCAGAGGGCTGAATCATTGTCAGTTTTACAGCTTTGTTACTGAAAAAGACATTACACATGGCCTGCCATACCACACTCAGTTATGGTGGTTAATCCAAGGAGCTGAGCTTGAGTGATTCTTTGTAATGACAATAGACTGTGGAAAAACAGCCAAAGTGCTCTTATTTTCATAAGATGTCGTGGGCTGTTTTTGTTATATTTTGTAAATGGACAGTTCATTTCATGAAATCATTTTCATTTACTTTACTTGGACTTCTTTTTGTTTCTCTTCTGGTTAAAATGTAATAGTTTATTAGTGTTGTTTGACAGGGGAATGAGCGTGAAGTTGTACTTGTTGGTTTAAATACTTATTGTATTTTTTATAACCCCATCTGCAAACTGTTGCTGATCAAGAACAAGGGTGATGTGCAGAGCTGCAGTAACAACAGCAGTATCAAGGGATGATCAGCCATACAGTAACAGATTCTGATTTTAATTGAACATAAGGGAAAGAGTTGTTGAACCTGTATACATACATAAGCTGTATTGTATGAGGAAATCAGGAGTGGCAGAGAAGTATGTAAGGGTGGTGTAAGACATGTATGAAGTCAGCAATACAGTGGTGAGGTGTACAGTAGGAGTAACAGATGGGTTCCAGGTGAGATTACATTAGGGATTGGCTCTGAGCCCCTTCCTGTTTGCAGTAGTGATGGACAGGATCACAGATGAGGCTAGGCAGAAGTCTCCATGGGCTATGATATTTGCAGACAAAATTGTGATCTGTAGTGAGAGCAGATGGAAGGGAATCTGGAGGTGGAGGTATTCACTGATGAGAAGAGGAATGAGACTCAGTAGAATCAAGACAGAATACGTGTGTGAATGAGTGATGCAGGTGAAATGATGCAGAGGCAAAGAGTAGAGATGGTAAAGCTGGATGAGTTTAAATAGTTGGGGGTCAGCCATTCAGCGCAGAAGACAGTGCACAAGAGAGGTGAAGAGAGTGCAGGCAGTGTGGAGTGGGTGGAGAGGAGTGTCGGGGTGATTTATGACAGAAGGATAGCAGCAAGAATGAAAGGGAAGGTTTACAAGATGGTAGTGAGACCTGCTATGATGTACGGTTTGGGGATGGTGGCACTGACAAAAAGACAGGAGGCAGAGCTGGAGGTGGCAGAATTGGAGATGGTGACATTTTTACTTGGAGTGACCAGGATGGGCAGGATTAGAAATGAGTACATGAAGAGGATGCAAGGTATATGGTGAGATGAAAGCAGATGATCCCCTGTAGCGACCCCTAGGGGGAGTAGCTGAAAGATGATGGTGACGATTATGATCTTTAGTCTTTGCCTGAGAGGTTACACCACCACCCACAACTAGCTGGGGCAGCTCACCAGACAGGCAACAGAGCCTCTCTCACACTGTGATGGGAATGTAAACAAGCAAGGTGGTAGACAATAGCCACACTAACCAGTGTGAATCTGCAGTACTTTGATGTAGAAAGTGAGGGCTATATGTAGGTTGTAACCACTTGACTGGAGAAATGCGCAACCACATTCTGGACTTGTGTGTTTACATTAGCCTGCTGCTGCCACTGCTTGCTAATTTTACATTGTGTGTGTGTGTGTGTGTGTGTGTGCGTGTAATGTTCTGCAAAGTTCCACACACTTTAGCGCCATTTAAAATTCAATTATGTTTCAAAATTATTAATGGTTTCACATGGCTCGCAAATGCGCACTGTTAAAGAAAATTTTTAACTTAATCCATTAGACTTGTCTTATTTTTAGACTAGTCTAGGCTTTTCTCTTTTATTTAATGACAAGTAATTTGGTTGCCAGGAATTGGAGAAGCGCTGACTCAGACAACAAACACTTGAAATCGTCGAGTATCACACTTACAAAAAAAAAAAAAAATATGTGAACTGTCATGGGCTCAGGGATTGGCTCATTATGTATACAAGACCACTAGTGTTTGATCTACTGCCTTGTCTGCTGCACAGTGTTAATGCTCCATTTAATTGTCTGTCTTTCAGATTGATGAAGACTCCAACCTGGTCCCAGAGGCCATCCAGGGCGGAACTTACGGCTTCAACTCAGCCAACGTGCCAGCCGAGGGATTCCAGTTCTAGACGGCATCTGGGGTATTCTGGAGTTTTGTTCACGATGCAGCACTCTGTTCAACATTAAAAAAATTAGGAGAGAAAGGGCGAGAGAGAGAGAGAGAGAGAGTGTGAGAAATTTGATCCATTGTGCTTGGCTCGTGGGATCCATGGCTGCATCTTATCTGAGAGAAAAATATGTGGATTTCATTTGGCATTCCAGGGGAACCAGCCCAAATGAAGTTTGAGATGGCGAGTGGGTGCGAGTGAGAATGAGTGGCTACATGTTGCAAAAAAGCAAAACATCTACATCGAATGCGTTGAGAGACATGCCGACATAACTTCTGTGTTATTGGAGCTGTCGTCCTCGGAAAACTACTTCAAATGACAACAAAAAAAGAAAAAACTCTGCCCAGGGAGAACCAAGGACATTCAAAAATAAGAAAATCAAGTGATCTTGAAATATTACATTACAACAAAAATGCAGAAATGAATATAACTATGATGATGAACTGAGATGAACCACGAACCATCACAATTCTGCGGTCCTCCGAGTAAAGAGGGCGCCAGCCTCAATGTGCCCCTCCACCAATCGGCCACGCTATCAGACATGTGTGTGAATGGACCCATTGTGTATGAATGTCTGGACTCAGTGCTGAGGAGCCAGGTTCATCTCCTCCAACGAGACGCCCCAATGGGGCACCATCCCCTCCCCCTGGTGGGCGGGGCCAGGAGTCCGGCTGCGCGTGTCGCATGTGCGAGAGAATGGACGGATGAGTCGTGTGTGCTTGGCTGCGTGCGTGACTGGGAGTGTGCAAGACTGGGTGAGAACGCATGCAGAGTCGAGGAAAAGGATACAAAAACAACATCTGAAGAGAAACAAAAATTGAGAAACGTAACAATGAGGTTAGCAAAGGTTTCAGGAAGAAATTCTGCCTTCGAAAGGCTGATCCTCAAAATCCCTGAAAGAACGAACTATGGATATGAAAAGAAAAAAAATCATCGTCATCACAAGGATTTTTTGTTTGTTTGTTTTGATTTATTGTTAAGTTAGTATTAATTGACACTGGACAATGTTATGGGCAGGTGTGGAGCAGCAGTGCATTGTATTAAGATGCATTTGGTGGCTTTTGGGCTTTTCTTTTTGCCTCCAGTGTATTCCTTTTTTATGACTCGTTGTTTTCCAGCTTTTAGTTTTATTGCTTCTGTAAAGGTGATTGATGACGATCGTATTCCAGCCTCACACCATATCCCTAACCTACACACCAGACATGGGCTTGATGCTGTGAAATTGTTGACACCTTCACTTATAATCAACCAAATGACCTGTTCCCCTTGTAACTCTTTATTTTTTCCTTCAATTTACAGCAAAATCACTGCTTTGCAGTATTGTTGCCATAGCTTTGATTATCACCAAGGGAGAAGAACAATGGCCATTTCACGTAGGATTGTGAATCATAACCTTTGCATGTACTAAACTATAGCACAGTTATTTTTAGGGTATTTTAGTTTCCTTAGGCTGTGGATACAGTGTACTTTTCTTTTTAAGTAAAACTGTGCTTAAATGTTACATGTTTCCCCTTCCCTTACCCTTCACTAGTGTCTAATTTACTAAATAATCTATATGGTTTTGCACATGTACTGCAAAGTGAGGCCTGAAGTCTTTCTGAAGGTGTGTTGGTGGGTTTTTATAGGTTTTGACCTGCCAACAAACTCTACAATATGCATCACTCAACCACTCGCTCTGTTGTCTTTCTAGAGTAATCCAATGATGCTTTTTAGTGATACTTGAGAAAATAACAACTATTTCAGGAGCAGCAGTAATTAATCTGCACATGTAACTCAGCTTGGCTAAGAGGGGGTTGTTCTCAAGGTCAGAAGGTGTCCCACACATCAGACTGGAGTTGCTCTGTGGGTTTTCCTAAAGAATATATGAACCCATGATCAAGTTTGCTGTAACTTTAGTACCTTGCAGAGTTCTTGGGGCCCCAGACTCATCTTTCCTTATCTGCCAGCTAGATGTACAAGCTTACCCTCTTTCATTTTTTTGTGTTAACCTCAAACACTGTAGTAATGATTACACATTGTGCTCATAAACCTTCTGTTGAACATAGGTTTATTTTTTGCAGCATTCCTTGTTAGCAAATGTGGTTTCAAATCTAAAATTATGACCTGGAAGGGAAAAAATAAGATGGTTTCTCCCCCCCCCCAAAAAAAAAATCTTTTTTGGGAGCTAGGCTACAGGATAGGTTGTCTTCGAGAAAATAAATAGTGAAACCCAAATGGAGAGACTGCGTGTGTGTGTGTGTGATTAAATCGTGTGTTTTCAGCCTAATGAAACCTTTATTTCTGTCAACGGTTGAGTTTAAATCCTGAAATTTTGGAGTCTGATAGGTCGGGGAGTTCTTTTTGCGCATGCGTAGTACGGGGAACGATGATGCTTTTGTAGCTATAGGAAAAGTAAAATTACACGAAAAGGAAAACGCTTTATTGACGAATTGGAGAAGCGCTGACTCAGACAACAAACACTTGAAATCGTCGAGTATCACACTTACAAAAAAAAAAAAACAACAACTTTTTTTTATACGAGCATGCGCTCTAAAAGTCTGACAAATCCGCTTACAGGATTTACGTAGTACACCTGAAGGCAGCACGGGAAGGATTCGACAGGAAAGGAAGAGCTCTGTTTTGTCCCGGCAGACGGTGAGTTTTGCTTTAGTAATTTTTCGACCAAAACTGATGTTCAAGCTGTTAAAAAGTTTATTTTTCCTGTTAAAATTAAGATACGGGAATGGTTCCTGAGAAAGTAGCCGCTGGAGCTGCTATGTGGTTCGCGCAGTGTTTGGGAGTGTCAGCTTCAACAGTCGAGTAAAAGTCACATTTTAACATGTTCACGCGATATTTAATGTTCGCCTCTCGCTAATACACAAATTCAGTCAGTTTGCTTGTTAAATGGGAGAAGTCGTTAACTTTTTTTTTTTTTTGTCTTTAATAAAAGATACCTGCACATATTTTTTATTACCTTAGAGAGAAAAGCTGTCACTTATCAGTGTTGACTTACATACGTGGATGTGGCCAAAGGTACCTTTGCTTATAAGCCTGGTTTATGTTAATACTCGGACTGCAGCTGGACACCGGTCACCTGTTTGAATCTGGGCGCCAAATTGGCCTCAGTTTGACACGGATCAGGTTTTTTTGGGGGGGACAGATGAACAGCCTGACCCCACAGCAAACAAGTTTGTGTGTGTGTGTGTGCTGGCATAGAGCCTCCTATTGTCCTGGCTGTAACAAGAGGAGAGAGAGCCCACACACACACACAATACAATATAACTGATCCAGTAATAAGAGCCGGGCCGCTTTTGGCTGTTCCCTTGTTTTTTTTCAGTGTAAGATCTGCGCGCGCTCTCTCTCTCTCGCACACAATCTGTTCAAAAATAAAGGCAAAACTTTATCATCACAGTCAGTTAAACTTGAGGGATATCAATCTGTCCAGTTAATATGCTTGAACCATTGAGTCCATTTCTGCTGCTTTGATACAAATCAAAAGGTCATCAGAGCCATGTACTACAAAGCTGATCCAGGTAACCTCAGGGTTAACTCTGGTTTTCAGTACTGTGAAGGTAATTCGCTTCTTACCGGGGTGTGTCACCATGGTAACTTATGCAGCAGACCTAACCTGCTCTGGAGCAGGATGCTTACTGACTAATCAATGCTCTGCAAAATGGCATCACCAGTCCTGGAGGATCCCTCAGACCATTGTGAACAGATGGTAGGAGGGTCTAAAGTGTTTTAACATCAATAATAAATACATATTCTTAGACCTAACTTTATTCATAGATAAAATATTCCCCCTCTTGGCTGCAAACACTTTTCCAACAATTTGATTGTCCTGTAAGGCATAATAGATGATCCAATTTGTAATTTATAAATTTTTATTCCAAGTCGAATGTACATGTAGACTAAACCTACATTTGAGTTTTGTTTTTTGTTTGTTAAACAGCACTGAGGGTGCAGCTGAAAGAATAAAAATCACAAGTGTCTTGTGCACTTTTTAAACATTAACCCTGGTACTGCCAGCTAGATGACTGGCAGTACACAACTTATCTGGGACATCAGTGTATTGAGGGTCCGGCAGTACTAGGGTTAATTTTATGGAATAACAATCAGAATCTGTCAGATTCTCCCACGTCTTAATGGCATAGCTGTGATACTCAAACTTACACAGTCAGCACTTGTGTCGACACTTTTTCCTGGCTTCAAGTAGGTTAATCTTTTTAATACAGTCATTTTTTTCCAGCACTTAGTTTGTACACACATTCATTCATTAATACTAGACTACAGTGCTTTCCTGTAAGACACTCATACTAATTTTATCTCCAGCAGCTATGTTGACTTTGATCTGTATTTTGAGTTAAAACTAAGATATCAGACAATATAAAAAGGTTTCTTTTGTAAAATCAGCTGCTCTGCTGCCAGTAGATTTATCCATGTTGTGGCTGGTCAGATGCTGCCAACGCCACTCCTTTCATGTGAATGTAATTGTTGGTTGCACAGGGAGCCCAGCTCCTTCAGGATGGCACATCAATATGTGCTGTCACAGGAAGGTTTCCTGTGTCTCTCAGTGCATTCTTAAGAATGTGGAGGAGATTACAAAAGCGCAGCAGGGCCTTAGGAGAGCATCAGCCTAGGAGCATGACCATTATCAGCATCAGAGTCCTACAAAATGAACTTCAGTAAGCGACTCAAGTTCACGTTTCTGACCAAACTGTCTGATAGTGGGTCTGAAAATTTCATAAAGTACCTGACAGCAGTCAGGGTAACGTCAGCTTGCACTGTTGAGGTATCTGTGATCTAAGCATATGCTTCCCCAGACAATCACTGACGCACTGCCAAACTGGCCATACTGGATGATGTTGCAAGTACCATTACATTCACCGTGATCTCTCCAGACTCATTTCTACCAGTCACGTGCTCATTGTGAACCTGCTCTGAAGAGAGTGGGGCACTAACCTGCTAGTTCAGGTGTTGGCTGGTGAATGCCAGTCAGGTTGCATACTTCAAAAATGTTTCTGGGCTGTGAGCACAGATTCCAGCAAAGAGTGTTGGGTCACTATGCCACCCATAAAGAGTCTGACAGCCTCTAGCCCGCTGGATGTCACTTTGTATGACTCTGCCAGTGCTCCTCAGGTTCCTTCTCTCACACAGGAGCAGGTAATGGTCCTGCTGTTGCAGTGATGCCCTTCTAGGGCCTTGTCCAGCTCTCCTCATGTAATAGCCGTTTCCTGAGACCACACTCTTGAGTTGAGACAGTGTTGAGAGACTCAGCAAACCTGTGCAGCCTGAATGGGCTGCAGGTTTCATCTCATGCCACCAGCAGTAGGACACTAACAAAAAGAAAAATGAAAGGAAAAGGAGAGACACCTATGATCTGTGGCCACCACCTGCAAAACCATTTCAATTTTGGGGGTTGTCCTGTTGCGTCTCCAGTGCACCTGTTGTCACTTTGATTTACATCAAAGCAGGTGAAACTAATTCAGAAGATTTTATGCTTCCAAACTGGACAGACTGACATCCCTGATATTCAAAAGATTGTCTTGTGCTGTGATCAAGTGTTCCCTTAATTTTTTGAGCAGTGTATTAATGAATATAAAGCTACTAAGACAAATGGTAAACATATACTCAGCCAAATGTATCAGACAATCTGAGGCAAACTAACATAATTTTTCTGATGCATTATTTAGCCACTGGGGTTAGAGGGGCTGTTTTATTAAACTGCATTATATCCATTGAGGGTGTAACAGTATTGCACTGTCGGTCACAGGCTGGAAGACTGGAGAGCCAGCAGATCCATTTCAGTGATGTTAAAAAACAGGTTATGTCCCCAGTAAGATCTTTAGTTAAAGGATAAGTTTGGTTGTATCGAGACCCAGCATTTAAAATCTGTTTAAGGAGGGAGCTGTTATTAAATGAAGTGTTTTCATAGGTATTCATGGGTTAGCCAGTAGGGGTGCCGATGAAAACAAGAGCAATGGAGAAAGTTGGCATCTGAATGAATCTTTATTTGCAGTGCTGAGTCAGGAAGCAAATAACACCCCTTTAATGTGAACTAGACCCCTGTTCTGGGGAGCATTGATAAGCCTACTTAACATTCCCTCAATCATGTTGTTAATAAAATCTCAGAATAGGGAAACTGTTCATTTCCCCTCCTTCAAATGTTTTTATAGCTCCAGTGTTTTTTCTGCATATAAAATTGTTTGTCTACTAAAGCGGTTTCGGCCCCCCACGTAGGAAAAATGATCACAACTGTAATTTTTAACAAGTTTTTCATGAGGGGGGGTTAATTTACTTGTTCTTAATTTGCATTTTCTTTATAAAATGTCTGAAAATAACAAGAAAATGCATAGTTTTCTGTGAAGTCAGCTAACAGACTCTTTGCCTTAACTATGTGTGGCTCAGTTGTGCTTACATGTATATTTACCTCTCAAAGGGTTATGTTGAGCCAGGGAAAAACCCCGATCTCAGTCATACGTGGTAGTTTTCCTTAGAAAAAGAAACGGTTACCAGATGTCCAAAATAGCTTTCTGTTCAACTCTAAACTGAGCTTTAAAGTTTGTCCCAAATTCACTGCAAGTTCATTTATTTCTCTAAAACACGTGCAACAAATAGATTTTCATCCATCCTGCTGTCCTGCCAGATTTTGTTCTCCCCAAACCCTCAGCCCTGAGGCTGGTCTCTAGTCTCCACCATGGATAACCTTGAGGAGGACCTGACATGCTCTGTGTGCTACTCTCTGTTTGCTGATCCACGAGTCCTGCCTTGTTCACACACCTTCTGTAAGACCTGCCTGGACAACCTGCTCCAGGTGTCGAACAACTATTCCATCTGGCGTCCGCTCCGCCTCCCGCTAAAATGCCCCAACTGTCGCAGCGTGGTGGAGCTGCCCCCAGCAGGCGTAGATGCTCTGCCTACTAATGTGTCTCTGCGGGCCATCATTGAGAAAGTAGGAAAGAATCACTTGTGTTCCACTGAAACATTATCCCTACCTCTCAGTGTAAAATCCAGTTATAACTTGCCTGTGTAGTTTGTGCTAATTTTTTACATGCATTTTTGCTTGTGTGCTGTCTCAGTACCAGATGGACAGTGAGCCGCGACCTCCGTCCTGTCCGGAGCATCACAGGCAGCCTCTGAACATGTACTGCATCCAGGATCGGCAGCTGATCTGCGGGCTGTGTCTGACTGTGGGGCAGCACCAGGGCCATCCCATAGACGACCTGCAGGCCGCTTTCATTCGAGAAAAACGGACTCCATCTCTGCTGCTGAACAGACTCTCTGAGCAGAGATGGGCACAGGTAGAGAGGATTCTCAATGTGGCCATCAACTTTAGTTTGATTTACATATTTTAACGCTAATGCATCTTCTCTACTCTCCTAGGTGTGTGAGCTGGGGCAACAGTTGGAGCAGGAGAAAGGCCGCTGTGAGGGTCTGGTGAGGCAGGACCGACAGGAAGTCAATCAGTTTTTTCAAACCCTGGAGGTGGTGCTGGCCAGGAAGAAACAAGCCTACCTGGATGCTCTAGATAAAGCAGGAGCAGATGTGTCACAGGCCTATGACCCCCTCATCCACAGAGTAAAGGAGCTACAGGTATGTTGAAATTTTAGCATGGACAGGTCATATAAAAAGATGCGCTTTTTTTTTTTTTTTTGCATTTTCAAACAACATGCTTATTATTTAGTAGAAACTCCATTCAGTTAATTTGTTTTATTTATATCATGCATCAGTGTGCTTTCAGTTGTAAAGTAGAACCCTTACAGCATTAGTGAGAACCCCAGTGAGACAAGGATTCCCCAATAGGAGCAGCACATGTGATGGTGGGGAGAAAAAGAAATTTTAATGAGATGCAGTAGTAGCATATAAAAAATTGTCCAAAATTCCTTGAAATCTGCTATTGTGATAGTAAAGTTTGCTGACTCCTGGTTCAGGGTCACCTGATCCGGCTCAGGTGACCCTGAACCCAAACAGGGAGCTGATTTCAGAAGAGAATGGCCTGAATGCTGAAGGTTCTGCCTCGCATTTTACTTTTAGAAGCTCTAGGAACCACAAATAGGCCTACAATAGTCTGAAACTATGAGCTCTCCTAGATTTACCAGAGAGGCAGTGGTAAGCAGCTTATAATGGAGTAACGTGTGCTTTTCTAGTCCATGTTATATTTTCACAGTGGCTACTTTGTTTATCAAACTCAAAATCTTTTAATTTAAAGTAAAACTGGAAAACAAGCAGAAACAAGGACATTTTTGTTTTGGTCAATAAATTTTCATATAGTTTATAAATGTTCTGTTATCCATTTGTGTGCAGTTGGGTCAATAATGATCTTGTTTCCTGTAGGAAGAACAGTTAGAACTGGTGTCCTTGGGTTCATCAGTAGAGGACGAAGACTCACCCCTGGTCTTCTTGGAGAAGGTGCATTTGTTCAGAGAGAGGGTGGATGAGTTTATTAAAACCCCTCTGCCCGCTGTGATAAACCTCTCTGTCACTCCGCGAGCAGCAGAGTACCTTCAGCAGCACTGGCCTGCTGTGACCATCGGGAGCCTGGAGGAGGCACCTGTTCCTAAAGTGCGCTGCTGTGCCAGATGTGGGAGTGTGGAAAGCAATGCTAGAAGGGATCGCTCCAACAGAGGGGTCCAGGACGTGTGGTGTGAGCTGCAGCCTACAACTTCTATCGTGCTGCTGGGGCTGCTGTTGCTGTTGGCGTTGCTGTGGGTGAACCCAGTTGGGGGGGCGTCGCTTGGGTTCTCACTCACGTCTCAGTTCGGCCACTTAGTCCGCAGCCTCGGCGGGGAGCTCATCGCATCTGTCTGCGACATGGCCTGGTCAGCATACACAGTGATGGAGGCTGCTGTAGATCGATGGACCTCACAGCTCTCTTCAGCTGGTGTTAAGGTCTTTCAGCAGCTGGCTGCTTTTTTTAAAACTCTGACATCTCGCTGAAAGAGGCCAAACTGGAACTGGAATTTAACTTCTGTTAAGAAACTTTAAAAAAAAAGTCTCACTTCCCACTTCTTGTAGTAAAGGAAAGAATCCACCCCGAAACAGTCTGTAAACAGCTGCTACTCTTAATTTTACATTCATCTGTTTCAAAAACCAAAACGGTAAATATGAGATTTTGCTGTCAGCTACACAGTCAAGGTTTTCCTTTTTGATTTGGGCAAACATCTGTGTTGTGAGATTAGCCTTTTTCATGAACTGGGGAATTTGTACAGCTTCACAATATTTTTATAAAGTCATTCTAAAAGAAAGAAAACCCTTAAATCAAATAACAGCAACACTTTTATACAGCTGAGAAGTTACTCATGTTAATCTGAAGCTGACTTTCTCTTTGGGTTAACTTCAGATACCCTGGGGTCATAATGCAGCAGGGAAGGCAATGGTATGCATTTCCATGCTTGATGACTGCACAGAATTTTCAAAAATATATTTTCAAGCTCTTTAAGTTCAGTCTGTGTTACTGTAAACCCTTTTTTTCTCTCTCTGCATCTCTTTGGACCTTTAAACAATGTCTAACGAGCATTTATCAAATGGTGTGCAGTTACTAAATTGCTGCTTGGAGACTCTTCTTTTTCCCATCATGCCATGGGACATTTCAGTAGCTTTCCCGCTGTGTGTGTCCGAGCTAAGGACATGAGCTCAGCCGGCTACATGTGTATCTCCTTACAAAAGACTATTTACAGTGATGGGAGCAGCATGTGAAATTTAGAGCCTGGTGAGTGGAAGCAGACACACAGTGGACCTGACTTAAAGCCTCCACAGATCATGTTGCAGTGATGCTGAGCACCTCCCTGACTGCGCCTTTAACCATTGTGCCTTCACCTCGACTCACTTAATAGCTTTACGGTAATTCCACCAGGACCAATACATCACTCCCAGGAGAGGGCTGTTTTTTTCCATTTAAAAAAAGAACCTAAAACGCTGCCCTGATTTACAGTCAACTTTAAAAGTTTGTACAGCCTTTGGAAACTTTACCACAGCTTTTTGCATCCCACAGAAAAGTGTGGCTGGGCAGCTCTTTACAAACGCAGCAGAGTACTAATATTTGTTACATGCCAGCTGGTGATTGAGTAAACATCATGTCCAAGATTTTTTCATGCTGCTGAAAAATTTGACTGAACAATTGTATTACGCAGATCTATTGTAGCGTTTGTACTTTTATAAACTTCAGCTCCTGCATTTTGAAAACTAATAAATTTGTTGAAATTTGTAGCATTCATAACTTTTAGAAGTAATGTGTGCCTGTGTGAGATGAGGTACACAGCTTGTTGCAGTGTCACAACATACTTATTGAGTTCATTTAACTGGTGGTCGCTACAACTGAGCTTGCAGTGTGAAATATTTCAACTTTGGAGAACTTTGTTACCAGTGTGTCATAGGCGTCAAATTGTATTAAATGCATTGTTTAAAAAAAAAATTAAGGGAACACTGAAATTGCAAGTCAGTTATCAAATATTCAAGTTGGAAAATCCTCAATCACACTGTGCAATTTTTTGGAAACCAAAAATCCTCAGAAATCAAGGTTAAGATTTTTCAAGTGTGTTTTTTTTTTTTTTTTTTAAATAAGTGAAATCTCAATAAGTTGGCCATTTGTGCACCAGCCCTGTAAACTGCCATCCCTTTGTCTTGATTTATCCCACAGGCTTAAATTCTATGTTTCTGGAATCAAAACCTGCTAAGCCACACAATTTACATGAACACATTTCTTATTAGAAATTGTTTATTTGTTCAGATAATAGCAGCATTTCACTTAGAAAAGGATAAAAAATATTTACATGGCATCTGAAAAGCAAAGTTAAACAACGAAAATGGTCAGGTTTCAGGCAGTGACGGCGCCGTGATCTTTAAAGACAATGGTCTTAGGGTTGATTCCCACACTTTTGGTGGTGTTGTGAGTTTTGTAGATACCAATAAGACGATCTGCGATCTCGAACATGTTGTTCCTCAGTGAGATGATGATGAACTGAGCATTCTTTGTTTGCTCCTGAAAAGAAAAACAAAAACATACTTTGATTTTTTTTCCTGTTCTGCACACACTTCCTACTAGAGTGTACTTTGAATTTGGAGAGTGAGCTTTTGAGCCTTTTAACAAGCAGCTCATTTCAGCCATGTCCATACTCACATAAATGTAACAGGCCACAATGGAGACGTTCTTGAAATCCAGAGCAGCATCTATCTCGTCCATGAAGTAGAGCGGGGTGGGTTTATAGTGGTGCAAGGCAAACACCAGAGCCAAGGAGCTGAGGGTCTTTTCTCCTCCTGACAGGTTAAAGATCTTTTTCCAGCTTTTCTTTGGTGGACGGACACTAGTAAAACAGAACAAAATAAAAAAAGTCCTTAAACAACAGGATTTATGTCTAGAATAGCATATGAGTAGACAGAGGTCTAACATCGCATATGCAAACCTGAAATCCAAACAATTACTGAGAAAATTCACAAGAAATCTTATTTGTAATATTTCAGCTGTGTAGCCTCTCCATATCAATATCTTATATAAAATGCAAATACAAATTGAACTTCTAGTACTAGAATAAAATCAGTTGCTTTTTTTGGTCCACCTATGTGGTCTAAATCTAGTTTCAAATTCTTCAGGTGATGAAGGGGCTCCATAACTTCTATTGTACAAGCTGCACTGTTTTAAAAAAACCTGTAATAGTACAATGATCCACATGTCTGCATTCAGGTAAGTTAGACCAGACTAAAACAGTTCAGTTTGTCATTTATGACAGGTTTTAATGATAGTGTTTGTCAGTCTTACATGCCTGACAATGTTATTTTTCAGTGTGAGGGGGGAAAAGACTACTAGATCACAACTAGATCAAACATATAAAGTATCTTTAGGGTCATTATTTGCAGTTTTAAAAAAAAAGTGAAATTGGAATACTCAGCATATCACAAAATGTTTAAACTTGTAAAAATATTGTACAGTGTGGTCTCTGGACAAGATGGTTAAAATTCAGTAGTGATGGGAATCACCAGAATGTGAACTCTAATCATCACCTGCTCATATAGCTCAGGTCATCATGTGGAGCTCACACTTGTTACATCTGAGTGCCTGACTATCACAGTAAGAATTAGGATCAGTAGTGTTATGATACAAAAATACCAAGCACAAGTCCTAAATACCCAAAATAAAGAACTACTGTGGTTGGCAGAAAGAGTTCAGGAGTGACATTATCTTAATACAAATTCCACTAAAATCAAAGCTGTTTCTACTTGGTTTGTATCTAGAAGAACATAATTATAATAAAGATAAAAAAACATTAATGAACATCCATCCTTTAAATGCCAGAACTCCTCATAACTCAATCTTATTTGGCGTTACACACTGAATAAAAAAAAGATTTTTATCTTTATTGAAGAAATTATATATTTGCACTGAAAGAAAAACAAAACATTTGAAATGGTCTGGGAACCTTTTTGGGAACTTTGAGGACCAAAATATGGAAATCCACAAAATGTTTTTGGCACTCTCTCTACTGACTAAAAAAAGTATTAAATTCTATATTCCGAGACCCCCCAAAAAAGCTGTGAATTTTCTGTGCTGCTGGACCCCACAGTGATCACCAAAGTGAGCCCCTCATGTCTTACCTGAACATGATGCCCTCAGAGAAGGGGTCCAAACTGTCCACTAGTTCCAGCTCAGCATCACCCCCCAGTGTGAGCATCTGGTAGTTTTCCTTCAGCTTGTTTGTAATCATGTTGAATCCAGTCATGAACTCATTCAGCCGCTGTTTGCGCAGGTCCTCATAGCCACGTTTGAATTTGTCCCTCTCTGTTGTGATTTCGTCCAGCTGGGCGACTCGCTGCAGGTAAAGCTCCTCCTGAGAACATGAACACGCAATGGGATTTAATAAAATTGGGCTGTGGCTGTGTTTTCATTTTGATAAATTCTAAACAAAGCAAAGATGCTGGATCACCATTTCCACCTCCCATCAGTTTTACATTTTAGCTAAAAACATTACTCCTGCTTTGAACCACACTGGAAATGAACCTAACTGAATATTTGCTGTAAACTGAAGAAACAGTTCCAGCGTAAATAGTCACATAACACTTCTAGTCTGCAAAAAGGATGCAGTGAGACATTTTTGAAGTGGGTGATAAATACTGAGCTGAGAAATAAAACTATAAATGGACTATGAGAGCACTATATATAGTAATAAAACATGCTAAAATGAGGACTTCTACATTTCCAAACAGTGCAGACTTCCCTCAGCTGAACCAGCACCAGTTAAACTGAGATGAAAAATGTTTTACACTTGCTTGAATCCATCCATAAGACAAGCTTCAGAAGAGAATAGTTAATGAAGGGAATACTGGTTGACTAGAAGCATCATGTGACCGTTCCTTCAGCATTATTAACGACGATCATTTGTGAATGATCAGTGAAGGTTACACAGCAACTTTCTTCATCCTGTCTGTGCATACAGTACCTTCTTCTTGTACTCAGTAATAGCCCCGAGGTTGGGTTTCATCTGAGCACACTGGGTCTCTAATGTGATCATCTTGTTGATAATGATGTTGGGATCTGAGATTTCTTCGAGTTCAGCCGAAGTAAGCACAGGAAGTTCCTCTGCTGGCTTGTCCTCGATGATATGAAGGGACAGCTTGGTGGCCTGTAGAACATAAACAGTTTTTGCTATACGTTTTATACGCACATCTATGTACAGAGAACTACCTGTAATTTCCAAAAATTCAATACATGAACAAAGACAGACTTATTAAATTCACTCTTTTACAAATAAAACAAAAGGACGTATCTGAAATGTTACATCTGACCAGTTCTCACAGTATTTTTTAAAGAATATTTCAAATCAAAGCTTCAGAAACAATTAGGTCACTCGCAAATTCTGAAAAAAACAAAACACAGAGCTCCAAAACTGAACCAAAAACATTAAAACATGCAAAGTGAATTATTTTAAAACAAATGTGTTTGCATGTTTTGAGCTGAGACTGAAGAGGAAAAGCGAAACACACGAAGCGTGTCTGATACCACTGGACCATTTCTGTCACTGAGCCCCTCACTTCTAGTTTGGTGAATACATCTTCACTACTACTAGTGTTACAAAAATAAAACCTCATGTAGCACTTCAATTCACACCGACACCCTTCCTCTCTCACCTCTTTCTGCCAGTGTTTAATCTTGTTGTTGTGTTCAGTGATGGTGGCCTCGATCTGCTCAATGCGGAGCCGTACGCTGAGGGACTCCTCCTGCAGTGCATGCTCCTGCTGCTGCAGTGTCTTTATCTCCTTTAACACCCCCTGATATTGCTCCTGTACCTCTGGTAATGCAGCCTGGGAAGAAACAGAAAAACAATTAATATCAGCGCTTCAAATGATTTTCATATTTAATTTTTTTTAAAAAGCGAAGTGGGACGGCAAATTATTTTTAAAAATTTTGGTAAAACGCAAAATATTTTGATAGAAGTGCACTTCATCAAATGTAATTTAATAGCTCATTGTATCTTTTTTTAAAAAAAAAAAACATCTGGACTTTTCTGTTGAGAAAAACAATATAACAAAGAAGTGAATGCAAAGTTTCAACCTCAGCCTCCTGACAGTCTTTCATG
>VUQH01090749.1:0-15496 GCA_015106775.1 Etroplus canarensis
AGACGGTGGCACTGACAAAAAGACAGGAGGTGGCAGAACTGAAGATGTTGAGATGTTCACTGGGAGTGACCAGGACGGACAGGATTAGAAATCAGAGGGACAGCTCAGGCTGAGGTGGTTTGGACATGTTCAGAGGAGAGATAGTGGACATATTGGACAAAGAATGTTGAAGATGGAGCTGCCAGGCAGGAGGAGAAGAGGAAGAGCACAGAGAAGGTTGATGGATGTAGTGAAGGAGGACATGCAGAGGGTTGGTGTGAGGGAAGAGGATGCAGGGATAGGGTGAGATGGAGGCAGATGATCTGCTGTGACGACCCCTAAGAGGAGCAGCTGGAGGAAGGACTAACAAGTTCAGTTTGTACTGGAAAACTAGACACAGTATTGCCATGCGATACTATACTCTATCCGAGACTACAGGAACTGACTTGTTTGCTGGATCTTTACCCAACTTTGTGTGGTTAATTCCTGGGATGAGTAGAAGCTCTGATAACATTTATGAGATAGTGGGGTTAAAGTTCAAGGTCCCAAAGGGTCAGGTTAAAGGCAGAGGCATACTGGCCATGTTGTATGCATTTCATTTTAAACTACACATTATGAAAACCTCCTCTAGCAAAGTCCATAAATTAAAAATCTAGAGGTTTCCCACTCTTACTGTGATCTCACAAAATTCTTCATGCCAATTTATTCAGCCTTTTGTTTAATGTTTTTTCAGTGTGTATGTGTAATGTAACTATAAATTTTTTTTAAAACAGACTGTATTTCTTAAGTCCTGAGTGCCTTTTAAGTGAAAATTCCTCATAGAAATATTTCTATCACTAATGGTTTGTAGTATTTTTAATTAAACTTCACTTTCTCTGCTTTAGAGAAAGTAAAAGAAGACAAAAGTAGCTGCGATAGTGTGTAGCCGTAATAAAAATGTGCCACGCTGCACTGTGTGTGATTACAGAATCTGGCGCTAATTGTCCTGGGGATCGGCGCTGTCTTCTCCATCTTGTTCCACGTGGGAACTAAAGAGACGAGGAAAGGAGAGCGAGAGGAAGCTGGAGGAGAGGAGGAGGCGGAGGGGGAGAGGAGGCCCTTGCTGCCACGCTCCGACACCTTCTCGTCTCTTCTGGAGTGGAAATGTTGGCTGCTGCAGCCTTCTTTCTATCAGGTAGGGAGGCTGGACCGAGTTAAACCACGTCTCGGTCTTGCAGCAGTGTCTGACCCACTCCTCACCTGAAGCTTCTTGGAATAAAACAGGAACAGTTTCTCTACAAGTTGCAGTTCCTGTTTCGACAGATTCGCTGTTGTCACATTGTCTTGTACAATATCTCAACGCAAAAACACAACGTATCTCACTGTGTCTGTGCAGGTGGCCTTACTCTACATGTCCACCAGGTTAATAGTCAATCTGTCTCAGACATACATCTCAATGTATCTCATCAACACTCTGGAGCTGCCCAAGGTAACACAGAATCATTCAAATTTACTCATATATTTGATATTTACACAAAAAATCAGCTCTCCTCATACACACTCTTCCCCATTGTTTGTTCGTTGTTTCTTTGTCCCGCCAACAGAAGTTCATCGCAACTATCCCATTAGTGATGTATGTCAGCGGCTTCCTGTCCTCCTTTATCATGAAGCCTCTCAGCAGACTCATTGGAAAATGTGTAAGTAAAAACGTTTCACAGTAGTTTCTGCCATTCTTGCTGTTTGTTTTTCTTCTAACTAAATACCAGTCAGTATCTTCCTGAAAAAAGATATCCCATTTAGTTTAGAAATTACCTTGTGAATTGAACTCATTGTTTATGCAGATGGTCATAAATCTGATTTTCTTAAACTACCTAAAGGTGTTCCACAGGGTTCCATTTTAGGACCCGTTTTTGTTCTCTGTATTTATAAATGGCTTTGGTGAGGACATTTAAGCAAAGTACATCTTTATACTGATGATACTGGCATTTACACATATGCTCCCTCTGTTGTGCAAGCAGTGCAAGAGCTTCAAACTGCATTAAAACTGGTTTTAGATGTTCACAAAACAAAGTTTATGGTCTTCCCCAAAACTGACGCACAGAGAGTTGCTGATTCTAGCATTTTTACATCTGATGGTGAAGCCATTGAAAGGAAACATGCATACAAATATGTGGGTATGTGGTTTAAATGACAAACTTCTCTTTAATGGACAGTTTGCTGATCTTGTTAGGAAGTGAAGATCAGTTTCTATTTTAGGAATAAATCTTATTTTACTTTTTAATACAAGAAAAACTTGTGGAAACAGCATTTTTTTACTATGCACCCTGGACATGGACATAATTTGGAGAAAGGCCTAAATTTATTTTAAACATTGTTGAATTCGAAATCATCATAAATAATTTAGTAAAGGAGACGCAGATGTTTTTAGTGAAAGGCCACTATTGTGTCTTGTTGGTCTTTGGATATTGTATTTAAATGTTAAAAATGTTGTATTTTATGCCATATTTGTTGTATTTTAAAATGTTTTGAGATTTTTGGGGCTGCTACTGTTGCCAGGTCTCCCTTGTAAAAGAGATTTGATATCAATGGTACTTTGAGTTAAATGAGGTAAAATAAAAATTAAAAAAATCATCTGGATAGCAGCATAAATTGCTCCAAAGCTTGCATGAACATTAATGGCGTCACAAATGAGCAACTTACCCATGCCGTGTTCGACCACGGCACCTACAAAAAAGACAGGAGCTGGAGCCGGAGGTGGCAGATGTTTAGATGTTGAGATGTTCACTGGGACAGCTCAGGCTGAGATGGTTTGGACATGTTCAGAGGAGGGACAGTGGACATACTGGACAAAAGATGTTGAAGATGGAGCTGCCAGGCAGGAGGAGAAGAGGAAGACCACAGAGAAGGTTGATGGATGTAGTGAAGGAGGACATGCAGAAGGTTGGTGTGAGGGAAGAGGATGTAGGGGCAGGGTGAGATGCAGGTAAATGATCTGCTGTGGCGAACCCTAACGGGAGCAGCCGAAATAAGAAGATGATTATTTGTGGTTTACCCAACCCAGCCACAGGGGCCAGTTGCAAGTGTACTCCTATAGCCAGTCCCATGGTAAATGGGGAGGGTTGTGTCAGATAGGGCATCCACCTTAAAATCTTTGCTAAATCTGAATGTCGATTTATAATACATGATCAGCTGTAGTGGACCCTGGCGGGAAAAGCCAAAAGAAGAAGAAGATTTATGTCTACCCACGCTAAGCTTAAATTTAGTTAAAACAAAAATCTGGGTTTCAGTTTGGTTTCTTATGACCAGGCCTCTGCCATGACAGACACTAGTTCTGAGTTCACAGGACAGGGCTTACCAATGTTTCTAAATGTGACAGCCCCTACAGAAATATTGCTGTGTGAAGAAACATTAGAAATGATTCTCACAGTGACCACCAGCCATCCTTTTTCTCATTCTCTCCCTCTGCTTGCAGTTCCCCTCCCAGAAGCACACTTCCCCCAGTGTGTTTGCCAGTTCTCATGAGCAGTTTAAGAGAGTGACCACTTTTTTTTGGCTCTTTGCTGTATATTCTGAATCTATAACATAAAAGACTTGCTTTAATTTTTTCCCTAGGAAGACCCTCCTGATGTTTTATAGAAGTACATGCTGGTTCCTGTTCATGCTGCAGTAAAAACTTAAAAATGAGAGGTTTAAAGCAAACATTTAAATATACGTAATTGTCCTCCTGTTCACAGCACTCTTGCACAATACTCATCTATTGGCTTTTTGCTGTGGATCTCATAATTTATTTCTTGACACACCCACCAAATAGGAACCAACATTAAAAGCTGCTTCGAAATGTTGGGCAATGTTGGTAGAAAACCACTTCCAGTCAGTTCCCTTGATGATCAATTGTTTAGATTTATCAATTCAAAAACCTGTCTATTACACACACTAGCTGATAAAATGACATTCATTCAGTCATTTCATACAGACTCGCTAAAAAACAGCCACAAACGTAATTAAAAATATCAACATGGAAAATGATGATTGTGTTTAATATTTTTTTGCAGTTTATACAAGTAATTGGGCACATAGCACCTGTTAAAATTGATTAGAATCTGTCACTTGTGTAATTACTAACTTTTTTGTAGTTGTGGTTTTCCTGAATTGTAGATTCATTTTTGATGTAGACTTGAAGATGACGTAGATGAAAGTATTACAGATAATTAGGGCATGTCCTGAACATAAGACTGCATTTGCAAGGGAAACTGGTGTCATGAAGTTTTTGCGTAACTACATTAACGAATGGGAAATGTTGCTAACACCAAAAACTAGTTAATAGGAAGGAAGTCAGAAACTTTAGTTGATTAGTTGTTTTACAGTCTGACTGAACGAAACTGATTCTTGTGTGGTTATTTTGTCTTAAATCTTAAGGGGGAACAGATCTTGCAAGATACAGTGTGCCTGTGTGGAGGCTGTTTCTTTTTGTTTTAACTTTGGGCGAACACTGAACTAAAGCTCTCTGTGTTCAAATTTGTAGCTGTTGTGCTTTGGAAAAAAAAATCCAAAACAATTTCAAAGACAGTTGGATACGTATTGTATGTACTGTGCTGAGTGTGACGTCATAGTGTACCTATCACTTAATCAGAGAAAGGTGAGTCACATAAGATGAAGCTGAGTAATTTCTGCAGTTATTTTCCATGTCGGCTCACCCAAACGATGACATAGTGGGTGAAACTACTTTCCTGTGCCAAAAGGAACAGAATGCTTTCAGGCATTTGTGATAGGGTTTGATTCAAATAAAAAGTGAGTTTTTAATTCATTAAGTAAAAACAAGGTCAAGGCTGGTAATTCCTGGTATAACCTCAAGCACCAAGAAACCAAATACGTGTTACTTGAGCCACAAGTGAAACCTGTTTTTTTTTTTTTCTTGCTTTTACAAGATTAATCTTGCCTTCATTTGACCATGTTGAGTTTTGTGATTGAGCTGTCATCAAAAGGATCTTCCCCACACATCTGTAGCTTTCTCTGGTTGCACAACGAGGTCCTACATCACACCCTCTCTTTTCCATCTCATTAGTCTACACACCTTTCTTTTGACACAGCTGCTGCCTCACCCTGCCTGTCAGTAGCAACTGTCCATCATATAGCTTAGATTTCAGACCATTAGTGCCACATCAATGACAACATACAGCCAATCACAATGGTAAGGCAGTGTTTTCTGTCTCATGGATTTCCAAGGCACTCTGATGTGTGGCAGCAACTTATTAAGGCACAGGCAAGGTTTTGAAATGGGGATAAAAGACTGTTTTAACTAAGAAGGAACAAGTTTGAGTGGGGATTTCTGTGCCTTTTCTTTCCTGAGTGAAGAAAAGTTGCACTTCATTCTGAAAATTATGGGAAACTATTGCAGCTACACAAAGCCTCATGACATGGTTTGGTATCGATTGTTGTTTTGGCTGTACCTTTTTGAGTCCTAATATATGACGGTGTCTGAGGGGAAAAAGGCTTACTATTTTTCTGACTTTATAACATCTGTGTTTGATTGCCAGCTGGGGTCATGCAAAACCACACAAATGAGGGGACAACCACTTCTGTTAAGTGATATCCGCTTGTAATGGGAGCCAGATGTGATCAATGATACAAAGTTAATGTACGTGTCAATGACAGCACGGCTGAGAGGAACAGGAATTAACAGCTTCAGATTATCTTAGTCAGTGATCTAAAGGAGGCACTTGTTCACCCTAAGACATATGGTGAGCTGTAGTCAGGCATGATGCAACTATTGACAATCTAATCATTAATTAATCTCACCTTTTAATTGGTCATTTTCTTGTTGCTTATATCTGTCACCACTCATTGCCTTTTTTTCATTTCAGGATTCCCTTCAAGATTGGACAACCAAAAAAACAGATTGTCTCAAAAACTGTAAGTCAGAATAAATCATTCAAACATTACTCACAATGATTCACATAAAAAAAGTACTTTGGAGAAATGTTATTTTTTTTAAAAGTGGTTTTTGTTAGCTGTAGTTGGTGAGCTTCACAAACTGCATAGACCACACGAATAGTAGTCTAAATACTGTCATCCAAAAGACTTATTAGATCCCAATTTGTCTAAGTCATTCAAGGGGGGCAGAGGTGGTTACCTTGAAGTGACAGTGAGAGGGTGTTCTTCTTGCTGGAGAAAACCACTTCCACCATAATGGGTCTGTGGCCTGGCAGTTAAACTTGTGAGGCTGGGTTTCCAGCTTCCTGTGCCATCCTAAGCAAAAACCATGGAGTGGGAGAGGGTGACAGCTGTCCCATGAGTAGGTCCAAACTCAGATTAACTCTCAGATTAAAGCACAATTAAACTGTAGGAGTAACAGATTAAGAAATATTAAAATTTTATGACCATACGGTGCCCATGATAATGGTATTATGATATGGCAATTGTGTGATACACAAAGCATTACAAGACAGTCATCTGCAATACACCACAGTATCTGTGTGAGGAAGAAAAAAATGCCTCTGAAAAGTCGAAAACAAGGAATTATATATTTATTCCACACAATTTGGTGTCAGTGTTCTGTTGGTCATCATATTATTACCAAATTTGCTTTTCCTCATTGTTTATTACTTTTTCCGAGTAAGTTCTTCCTTACGGCAAGGTAGTTAGCTGTTTATTTTTCAGCTAACTACTTGATTTAGTATCATTCTTTTGATAAGTACTGGCATGGCTGGAGATGGTGACTTTGGTCAAACTGGTGAACCATTTAGCACAGCTGCATAGTTTAATAAAATATGGATATGTAGTGTCAGTGTATTACTAACATAGCACAAGTCAGTCAATGAAATATATAGCATATTGGTATTTTGTGCCATTATTACTGAGTAGACTGCAGAGCCATGCAAATACCTACTCTCTGGAACCTTAAAGGACTGCTCAAGCCTTTTCCAGTTGACCTGTTTGTGCTAGTGAAAAAGACCACAAGAAAGAACATTGCCCTGTAATCCTTCAGGTAAAGACAATGAAGATGGTTAAGTAGTAAAATACGAGCCTTCTCTGCAGCATTCCTTCAGAATACAAACATGTATTGTTGTTGGCATACATTTATTTGTTATAATTTGTCTTGCCATTCTAATTTGTCTTGCCATTCTTTGTACAATCCAAAATGTGAATCTAAGTGAAATGCATTCCATTTTAGGTTGAAAGAGACTTCGAGCGAGAATATGACAAACTCCAAAAGTAAGTTTGCATTTTGAATAGAGCTTTGAGGTAGACATTCAGCTATTGGGTATCCATGTTATTAAAAAGTATATTTTGTTGGCTTTAGTTTGGTGAAAGGTAATGATATATTTTATTCCTTTGTATGTATTAAATGGTTAGTCTGTCATTATAGTACTCTTTTAAACAACATAAAATTCCACCTGAAGATAAAATAATAATTTATTGTATTATAAATGATGTATTATGCAATCCCTCATCAGAAATATGAAATAAAAAATGAGAAATGCTTAACTGGTATTTTAGCTTTACATATTTACACAATACTCCTCACCGTACATATAATTTCTATGTTACATTTACCAGGTTTTGCTGTTTTTGGTCAGTTGTTTTTCTTGACATTAAATTGTGCGAATATTTCCACTGTGGTGGAGTTTGAAATGTCCAAATATTTTGTTGTTATGGATGTAAAAATTTTGTTAATGCACTTTATTTTCAGTGTTTCTGTGAAATAAAGGAGAGCGGGGTTCATGCAAGACCTGGAACTCAGTATATCCAGGCCTTGTCTTACTGTGAGACTGAGGTTACCAAAACTTCCCGAGGGCCCAGCAAAATGAGTGGGAGCATCATTTTCCTCTCAGGTTTTGTTGAGTAGGAGGGACCTTTATCAGGAAGGTGTGGTGCCAATAGACCTTATAGATGAGTCAGAGCAGTAGGCATGTACAGACATTTAGGTTCTCCACCCTAGAGATCCATATCAACACATCATGATCTTTCTGTGGCCTAAATGCCGTATACTTGATAGTAAAGAATTCTTCTGTTTGCAGTTTGTCCACTTAACTACAGTAAAGACAATTCCCTGTTCTAGAATAAGGAGCATTTGTATAGTCACACTATCCCGTATCGATGCATAAGTCCATTTTAAAAAATCACTTTATTTTTATTGATTGAATAAGCTTTGTGATATACAGCAATAGACAGCTCCTTTTTTTGAATCTGGGCTCTCTTAGTTGCAATACGAGCAGTGTAAAACAGACTTATCGAGCTAGAAGAACAAGAAAAACTTCCACAAACAAGGCTACATGCAGATGTACATACTGTATGTCTGTGTATTCTGTAACCTGTCGCATCTTCCAAATTGATAATGGTCATATCTTGCCCTCTTATCCTGCATTGATGCTGCTGGGAACATAACTGATAATTATCTGTGGAACCACAAATATTGTTGCTGTGTTGTCTTTGCATTGTGAAAAAGCAACTTTGAAAAAACAATAATGACAAACACTACATTCCTTTGAAAGAATCATTCCATCCCTCCCACCAAATGAGCATGTACAAATGCTTCATATGGACTAAATATAAGTCCGTACTAACTTTTGGGTTCACACAGGATTCAAACCCTACTCTCTTAAGTGAAATTTCTCAACTTAACCAATTGCACCAGAGTTTCTTTCTTATTTTGTGGAGTTTATTTGATCAGCTGATCTGTTTTGAACAGACCAATGATGGGTGAAAGTTTCCTGTCCTGGGCAAGATTTTCTCAAGTCATAAGAGGAGGGTGGGGAAATGCAAATTTCCTAATATTACTGTATAAAGTGTGTGTTAGTATTAGCAAAAGTGTCAGTATTTCAGTAGCCAACTTCCATCTACTGAAAGTAGATAACTCTAGTTAGAAATGATTTAGTGAAAAGTCTGCTATAATTCTTGGATTTAGATGTGATTTACATGGAACTATAGTGCCTGACCTGGTTCTTGTGTGAATGACAATGATCTAGTATTGCAATCTGGTGTATGCCTGTTTGTTACATTGCAACATACTGAGCATTTGCCTTTGAAGTCTTAGAAAATGCAGCAGTGTCTTTAGTTTTCACTATCCTTTGTGGCATAATGGCTGTGGCTGCACAGATACACCATTTGGGGCACAGGTACAAGGAGCAGCAGCTGTTCTAGGAGGTCACGCTATTAGCACCTTTAGGAAAGAGACTCCAGGCTCACCTGGCACACATCCAGGACGGCACTCTCACTGTCAGTGCTGACAGAGTAGGGGCAATGCAGCAGTATTGTGCAACACATTTTTAAGTAGGAGGTAGTGTCTGGAACATGAGTTTCAAATGCACAAATAAGCATTACAAGAACACATTTTGAGTGTGCAGGCACTGGTCTCAGAGCATGCCAGTTTGTTTACATAGTAAGATCCTTTCACTCACTATCCTACAAACCAGTGTCCATGTCTGGCAAGATTGTTCTGTAATTGTGTTATTTTATTCTTCTCATATTATATTTTGTGTTAGTATCAGACGATCTACAATATTTTGATTTTGTTTCAGTTTGATTTACTTGCACCTGAATTCAAAATACAGTCTACTCATTACAAAGACTACTCGTTTAGTTTGATTTCTCAACTGCCTCTGTTTACCAGAAATGTAAGTTATAAAACTGACCACATATTAGGATTTCCAAATGTTTCTAGCAATGTCAGAAGCACCTATCAAGTTGCAGGACTAAAAATGCAGTTGTCAAAGGATAAAACGATGCTGCATGGAAATGTTGTCTGGTCAGCATTAAATGTTAAGAGGTTCTCAAAGATGAAAACTGATGACCTGAACTCTCCCAATTCACTCTGCTGGTCTACATACATGCTAAAAACTTGCTTAATGTACAGTAAAGAAAACAAGAAGAATCCCTCTAATTATCTGGTATTCGTTAAATCCTGCCTGAAGCCTTGATGATAAATATGCTGCAATTTGAAACGCCTGTTTGTAAATATTTGTAATGTAACCGTGTATTTTCATTAATTTGGAGGAAGCCTGATATAGCTTGTGAGACCCAGTTACATCTAATTGGTGAGAGGGACACAAGAAGTTACTGTGGAGATTGTTCTGACAGAGTGTTTTTTCTTTCTCGTGGTGTGAACAGTAAGGGATGAAGTTACATCATTTACTGCAAATGACATTTTTGGAACAACCTCCATCTGGTCTGTGGCGATTTAGTATAAAATGCTTAAAAAATGTCAAGAGAAACAAAAGCATGTAGAGGACATGTTATGTTAAAAAACAATTTTAATACTTGTCCCTTCTCACAAACAACTAAATAAAAGTGCATTTGCAGATGACAATCTAAAACGAAAGTTGTGGCAGTGTGAGCGCAATGTGACATTAGCTAATTAACACCGGTTGTTTCAGTGTTGCATTTTAGGCAATTTGAACGTTTCTTTTACTGTCCTGTAAATGTTATTTAATTAGTAATCCTTTTCAGACCCTTCAATTTAACAGTTTATATTTGGACTGTGTACCTGTGAGTATCCTGGAATAACCTACTCTGTGTTTGTTTCTCAGCTACTAATCAAGAAAATAAGTGCCAAAGCCTTGTAAATGGAGCCAACTGACTTCCATCTTTGGTTTGCAGTTCTGAAAGAGTCTTCCTTGTTTTGGTTGTGTCTTTAACTCTTTGGACACACAAGAAATCCAATGAGATTACAGTTAGTGATTTCCTATTTAATATAGTTCTTAAAAAGCAATGATGGAAGTGAAACCTCACTGCACTGCATTTTTCATCAAACCAGGAGTAGTGTTATGATGGCAGTCTCGGGGGAGATTCTAAACCCCTTGTTTGCCTTAATTGATATAATGAATGGCATGTGTTTTCAGCCTCCATAGTCTGGTAATTGCCTTTTTTAACACCCATCAATGGAATATGTGCAGTGAAATGATTGAAGACGTTAATGCTTTTTGAGCGGAAATGTAGTTGACTGAAGGATTCACACTATTGTTAATTAGCTAACAGATTTTATGTGAAATCAGTGAATTGTGTAATTCCTTCTTAATACACATTTTTATAACTACTTTTTCTAGGTTTGTGTTTTCTTTATTTGTGTCGATGTTTTTGTCCACATGAACGGGTTCAGAGTGATTCAGGGCCGACTGAAGTTTTTTTTTGTTTTTTTTTGGTTATTCGTTCCCACTTTTATAAGGGGGGTGGAAAAATGTAAAACTGAAAGTTGATACACACAACAACAAATAAACACTGGCAACATTAATAAACCTGTTCTTAATTGCAGTTTTCATTAAAAGCAGGCGATGTTGGCAGATACCAGTGTTTGACTGATATATTGATGCCTGCCTGGTGCTAATGAAATTTATTTATTTTGAACTATCTGAGTTGGGGTTACTCATTCTTTACTGTACTAAAAGACAATAAGCTGGTTGATAATCAATCTTCTGCTTGTCCCACAGGCTGGAGGATCAGACGAAAAAGCTTCACAAAGACATGAAGAAAAGCACCGAGGCTGATTTAGGTGTGTTCTGTCACCAGCTTGCGTATTGCCGGCTGGTGTGCCATTGATCACCACTTGTTCACCAATGTACTTGATGTTGCTTGGCAGGTTTTTCAGGGCCAGAAAGATGTTTGGCTGCCTTAGTGAGTTTTGTGTGTGTGTTCAATCTCCAAGCGACTTGACATATGAAACACTTGAATGTGAGCTGCCTTAATCTTCTTTTTTGGGCTTTTTTCAAGCATCATGGCAGGTGTGTTTTGTCTATTTGTGTAATATTCACTTTAGAGCTCTTGGTGTACCATCTCTGCCATCATTTATTCATGCATTCATCTGCCACAGAAAGTGTGTTTACTTAAGATTTATTTGCTTTTTTTGTTGGTTTTGTATTTCTGTATTTGGGAAGTGGTAGTAGACATGGCCTGTGGTAAATAGTCACTTGTGGGGGTGGCAGAGCGGGGACGGATGGAGCAGTGAGAGACTTCTTCATTTCCTCTCCTTTGTGCTCTGGAATATGGATGTCTGCATCATCAAAGTGTCATAGCTGTCAGGGCCTCATTATCGTTAATGGATTCCATCTGTTGCACAGGTCCCATCTTTACTAACTGCTGCCAAACAAAGAACTGGACCTACTCTGCATGTCAGCGCGGCATTTAATACACTGCTCCCTGTATCAGCTGTCATTTATCTAGTCAAAGGTGTTTATATGCTGTGGTCTATTGAACTCCCTGACAATCATCTGGTGACAGTCAGTAATATCTTTTTAAGGGCTGCTCGTGTTCACAGTTCAAATTAGGCTAAGTAGCAAAAGGCAAATGACGTATGTTAACTGTTTTTCTTGTCTCACCTCAGGTGATTGTAGGAGACACCTTCTTCTCACCTTTTTTTCACCTTTTTACTCACTACTAATGGCCAACTCTCAGTTCACCTTTTGATTTTCATGATCTGCAATAAATGTTTGTCATTCACATCAAGGAATGGATTACTTGCACAAATTAAGAGAGATGCAGAAATGCTACACTGTGATAATTGATTGGTTAAAAATTGGTCCCAAGGGAGTGTGAAATGACCAGTGACTGTTCCAAATCTCCATAAAGCCCATATTCAATACAGCTCCTCTTGTCAGCTTGTGTCTCCTTAGTGCAGCTCATTTATTTTGACAGTGAAGCCATAATCTGATATGTGCGCTGTGTCTAAACAAAGTGGCATGAGTGCAGATTAACGGTAATTGATGCTGTCAGTGCGAAAACATGGAAAAAAATTTCTTGGTGCACTGGTGAATATTCAATACGGCAGGCAGCCCCACCACCCCCTCAGATTTTTACAATGGGGGCAGCACTGTTCCATTCTACTTGTGCACTTCCTGACAGGCTCACTTTTAAGTGCCCTACTTCACATAAACACTGACGAAATGCTTAAAACCTTAGTTTAATCCACAAAAATTGCAGCCACAGTTTAAGAACAATATAAGCGTCTTACTTAGAATTAAAATTAAATATGGAAATGTGGACATCTTTAGTAATCATTTGTATGTGCTAAATCATTGTTTTTACAAAGTTAACTGTGTTCTGATAGTATTTTCTGCTTTGTGTATTTTGTGTATATTTGTGTGGCTCTCAGCCATGTCCAAAGCAGCAGTGAAAATCTCTGCAGACCTGCTGAGTAACCCACTATGTGAGCAGGACCAGGCCTTCCTGGAATCTATGACTGCTTTAGATACAGCCATGAAAAGGATGGATTCCTTCAACCAGGAAAAGGTAAGACTTTTTCCCACACTTTGCTTTTGTTATGCTGTCTTTCTCTGCTTTGTCTTTCTGACACAGTGATTTTCTTCAGATTGTTTGAAATATTTTTCCTCTAACAAGCAATGTAGGAAACTAGACAAGGTTTTGTTGAAAATGCATGTTTTCATATTTGTCAATATTGTGGTGCCTGTGGACTAAAAACTATCCGTATGTCTTTCCTTCTGCTGTTTTTGAAAAGCATCTGTGGTATCATCCTCTATAAGCTCAAGCTACTGGTTATCAGCTGTGAAAATTGATGCATTTGTGACTCACTGGTGTCTAAAATAACTCATACAGTGGATGGGCCTTTTCTGAAAAGGAGAGTATGCCTTGCCACGAAATTCACAAGACTAAATCACAGCTTATATGCTGAACAAGTCTATTGTGTTTATTGCAATGCTTTCTAAAACAAATATTTGCCTTCATGTAAATTTTTTTTTTGCATTGATGGGTCATACCATATATTCTTGAAAGATTGCAGGAGAAATTTACTTGCTCCTTCAGTGAAAAGAATACCTGTGATCAGCTTGAACTTGACAAACTTGGAGATCACTTAAGCACTATAAACTTCTCGAATCCGTACTTCTGCAGACTGTCAGGCCTAGCAGACTAAACCTCACATTGTTCTTCTGCTTATGGCCCAGCTTGTCCTCCTTGTACATGTCATATCATATTGTACATGTTTTTTGTTTCTGTTAAGATATTTGCAGCATTTGTGCTTTGGAAGCCATTTCTTTTCATGTTTTTTCTTCTTACTCTTGTATGTTTTGTCCTAAGGGCCATCCGTAGATAGGCTGACATATCTTTCCAGAACTGTAAGCAATACAGCATACTCTTGCTCGCGCTTCCACAGCTGTACTCTGTGAAGATCTCTCTGGCTGTCAGCGCTCTTCATATTATTTGTTGGGTGCCCTTCAGTTTTTGATTAGAATCATCGCCACAGGTAGTTATAATGTGAATCATAGTGGCACCGCATGTGTGCATCCTCAAGGCACTACACTGTGAAGGGTTTAAAAAGAGGAAAAAATACAGGAGAGAACATAGGAGATCACACTAAGGCATATACCGATTGACTTTTTTCCATCTGTGTTTTCTTGACTCATTGCCCTGCTAGTAGGTGTTCTAGGCTTTTCACATTTGTTGCCTTAAAAATATTCCCCTTTCTTTTCATATTTTGCTGTGAACCAAAATGATTTCGTAACCTTTCCCACAACAATGATCCAACAAGGGGGAGAAAATGAATTCCTTTGCAAACGGGGGATAATTTTATTATTCCATGGTAAACCTGTAGTGTAGTATCTCAGGAATAACAGACCATCTGTCACCTGGAAATATACATATTGAGTTAAGAAGACTTGATTTATATTTTCTGGGAAACATCGTGAGCAGGACTCAGTTTCCATAGAAAATCAAACTATCAGCTGTTTCCTAGGGTATGCGAGTGAAGCAGTGTCCATGTACCAATACAAAATCCTGTAAAACATTTTTTTCAAATATTCACTTTAAATGTTCAGAATCAGAATACTTTATTAATCCCTAGGGGGAAATCGCTTGTTTTGAGCTGATGAATAAATATAAGCTGAATAATATTTGATTATATTTATTTATGTTTGCTTTTTAGCTATGGTTGTAATGGTTCTGAAAAACAGAATGAATGCATGATATAAGCGTCTTGTCTCTTGGTTTTACTTGTTCTGATATATTTTTGTCACACAGACACACAAAATGATTGTTTTGAGTATAAAGCTACTAAAAGTTTAGGATGGAGATATTTTGTAGTTGTCAGTCTTTTCCTTTCCTTACCTCTTCAGTTTTTAAGTCCTTCAGTCTGGCTTTGCTCACAACTCATCAAATTTTACAGGAGCCATTTTGAGTGACTAGACAAAGTAAAATGTAGGTTGGACTGAGCGTGTGGGTTTGTGACCCAGGGTGCGTATGATCCAGGACTTGGCTTGGTTGAGTGCCCAGGAGAGCACTCCTGCCAGTTCAACTGTTTTCAGGATGAAGTACTTTTAGAGTCTTCAGGTTTTATTCAGTATCAGATTTGCTTTTTCCATTTCATTTTTTTGCATTTTGAACTTAAATGAAAAAATAACTTGCTACTATGCACACTTGAATGTGAATGAATAAGTAATGTTGGGCACTCTAAATCCACCCCTTTCTGTTGATGTCATTTGAAGACAGGCATTCCTTGTTTTAATTTGTTAATATTTTCATGTTTTAAGCAGTTTCTAGCAGCAAAATGTCTTCATATTATATAGCTGGCTAGTCCGTGTGTGGTCTTCCTATTTGG
>VUQH01090751.1:0-14577 GCA_015106775.1 Etroplus canarensis
GTGCCTTTAACACCATCAGGCCGGCGCTGCTGCGGAGGAAGCTGGAGGTCGTAGGGGTGGACAAACATCTCGCTGCCTGGACCCTCAACTACCTCTCTGACCGTCCACAATATGTGCGGCTGCGTGGATGTGAGTCAGAGGTGGCAGTCTGCAGCATGGGAGCCCCCCAGGGGACCGTCCTCTCACCTTTTCTCTTCACCATCTACACCTCGGACTTCACCCACAACACGGACAGCTGCCACCTTCAGAAGTTTTCTGACGACTCAGCCATCGTTGGCTGTGTGTCTGAGGGGAGTGAGCTGGAGTACCGGTCAGTCATCATGGACTTTGTGGACTGGTGTGAGAGCAACCACCTGTGCTTGAACACCAGTAAGACGAAGGAGATGGTGATCGACTTCAGGAGAAGGACACTGCCACACTCACCGGTGAACATCCAGGGACAGGACATTGAAATGGTGGACAGTTTCAAGTACCTGGGTGTTCACCTCAATAATAAACTGGACTGGTCCCACAACACCACCGCCCTGTATAAGAAGGGCCAAAGTCGCCTCCACCTTCTGAGGAGACTGAGGTCTTTCGGTGTGTGCAGGCCTCTGCTCAGGACTTTTTATGACTCTGTGGTAGCTTCTGCCATCCAGTATTCGGTGGTCTGCTGGGCCCCGGGCAGCACAGAGCGGGACAGGAAGAGACTGAACAAGCTGGTCAGGAGGGCCAGCTCTGTCCTGGGCTGCCCATTAGACTCTGTGGAGGTGGTGGGTGAGAGGAGGATCTTGTCCAAACTAACATCCATTATGGACAACAGCTCTCACCCACTGCACCAGACTGTAGAGGAGCTGAGAAGCTCCATCAGCAGCCGACTGAGGCTCCCCCAGTGCAAAAAGGAGCGCTACCGCAGGTCCTTCATCCCCACTGCTGTCAGACTGTTTAACTCTGCTCTGTAACAGTGGTATTACATGTCTGTTGTCTATTACTTATCTGTTATCTATTACATATCTACACTACCCATAACTTCCCTGTATATAAGAGGCTTATCCCTGTATATAAGATGCTTATTCCCTGTACATAAGATACATTATTTATACTAAAGTGTGAACTTCTTGCACCTCACTGTGTGTTACTTTAGGCGGTTGTAACTAGTGAATTTCTCCACTGTGAGATCAATAAAGTTCTATTCTATTCTATTCTATTCTATTCTATTCTATTCTACAATCCAGACCAAGACTCATAGCAGAAGCGATTCTTGTGAAAATGAAAAAAAATGCATGCAAAATGATAAATCTGACCTTGACCTGGAACACAGTTGGGCTGAAGACCTATTAAGTGAACACAGTGTGCAAGTTTCACAACTGACCAATACTTTAGGAGGAGGAGTAGTGATTCTTGTGACTTGTAAATGGATGGATGGATGGATGGATGGATGGATCACGATAGCATTTGCTTATTGAGAAAAAAAATACTGGTCATGTTCTCTGGCTTCATGTTTCAGTCCTAGAAGCTACTGTATGGCTATTGTCTATACTATATGGACAAAAATATTGGGGCACCTACACATTACACCTACAGAAACTTTTATGATATGCCTTTAATATGGAGTTTGTTCCCCCTCTGCAACTATAGCAGCTTCCACTCTTTTGGAAAGTCTTTCTACAAGATTTTGCAGTGTGTCTGTGGGAAATTTTGCACAATTATCCAGAAAAACATTTGTGAGCTGTCAGCTACTGATGCTGGCTTGCAATCTCTGTTCTAGTTCATCCCAAAAGGTGTTCAGTAGGTTGAGGTCAGGGTTAAGTGCAGGTCAGTGAAGTTACTCCACACCAAACTCATCCAACCATGCCTTTATGAAACTTGCTTTGTGCAAAGCATATAGTCATGCTGGAACAGTTCCCCAAACTTGAAACCAAAGTGTCTAAAATATCTTGGTGAGTGGAAGCACTACGATTTCCCTACACTAGATCTAACAGACCCATTCCAACCCAATAAAAACAACCTCATAGAATTATCCCCCTCCACCAAACATTGGATTTGGCACGGTGCAGTTGGGCAGTCTCCAGGCATTCGGCAACCATGCTGCACACTACTCCACCCAACGCTTGTCATTGCTCTTGGCGTTGTAAGCCTTGCATGCAGCTGCTCAGCCATGGAAACCCATGCAAAGGAGTTCCTGCTGCACAGTTTTTGAGCTGATGTTAATGTCAGAGGAGGTTTGGAACGCCACAGTTATTGAGTCAGCAGAACATTGCCACTTGGCCACCCTGCTCTGCAACTTTGCGTGGTCTTCTACTTCATGTCTGAGTTGCTGTGGTTTCAGAATACTTCCACTTTGGAATAATACTACTTACAGTTGATCCTGGAACATCCAGAATGGAATGAACTTCACAAACTGACTTGTTGCAATGGTGGCATCCTATTCTAGTACCACAGTCAAATTCAGTGAGCTCTTTAGAATGATCTATTCATTCAGAAATCTCCACAAAGGCAGATTCCATTTTATATATCTGTGGCAATGGGACCAGATGAAACATAAGAATTCAATGATTAAGAGGTGTGGCCCACTACTTCTGCCCATACAGGGTACAGTCTTTGCGTAGAGCCTCTGGAGATCCACTTGGCCATCCTGCCCACACTGGACCCAGGGGAAGACAATCAGAAAAACCACCAGGCAGAACCTAATTAACACCTGCTGTGAGGTGACATGACATGCCTCTGGAGAAAAAAGCTCTAATAAAATCAAACATGCTTTATTATTGTGATGTGAGTCAGACGCTGCCACGGCCACACCGCCACTAACATTTCAACATTTATCACTGCGTGTATGTCTACTGTGGAAGACCCCGGCAATTTTATCTGTGCATTTTTCCATTTAGAAAGTAACCAGAGTGATTTTTCTTTCACGCCTGTCACTCAGTTTATTTTCTCTCCAGCCCTCCCACACTATTTTTCTCACCTATGTCCCAAAAAGGTAGCGAGGCTTTTAATTGTGTTTTTAGGTGGATAAATAGAGATTCTCATGGGGTGTGAAGAGGCAATTTCTTCCACCAGGTGTGCCACAGATTCCAACAAGTTGTCCCCACAAAGGAGAATGGCCTTACAGGAAGGTTATCAGTGTTTAATAACACAGGAACTGAGTTGCATTTTTGGCTGCTGAGCTGTGCGTCAAACATGATTCAGAAGAATGCTAGGTGGTTCTAAATCTGTTTCGAAACTTTTTATTTTAACATTTTAACATTTTATATTTCTAAATGGTCTCAAACCACTTTCTGTAAGGAGACCACCTTTAAATCCACACTCTCCTCAGAGCTAAAGGTTAACTGATGCAGACTCTATATATAGGAAGGGTGTAGCCTTAAATCTGACATTTAGCTGCTGCCATCTTTTTGTTGTGGTTGTTTACAGTTTAAATTGGACGTGATCTTTCCAGTGTGGATCCAAAAACCTGAGGACACTCTTGTCAGTCACATGGTAGCCCTGCCCTAGTACATACCCTGCTTTATCAGGTAGTTTACTCACGCTGGACAATAATTTATATATATAAAAAAAATATCATGTTGTATTAAAAATTGAAGCTTAAAGCTGGAAACTCTGCAAGGAAGTGAGATATGAGGTAATATATCAAGAGAGCAAAGGGGCCATTTTAACATAGACTTCTATACAATCTGAGTTCTCTTTGCACCCTCCAGTGCTGAAAAATGAAGTTATTGCAGAAATGCAAAAAAGTGCAGCTCCTCCAGTGACCACTTGAGGCTGGCTCCAAAAATGAGTCAATCCCCATAACAATCATAATCGGAATCAGAGTACTTTATTAATCCCAGGTGGGAAATTGCATAAGGTTGGGCAATTTGCTCCATAGTCCAATCATAGTCTTATCGTCCCCATTGATATCACTGATAACAGCTAGCTGGGTGAAGAGAATAACGTGCACCCAATAGGGTAGCAGCTATCCTCATAAAGTGTAGCCCAAACACAAAAATCTGAACAGCACAGGTGAGAAATGCATAAACTGGGAGTTTATTTCTTATTTCCAGCTTGAAGAGATTCTTACATGCTGACAAATAATGTTAAATTATTTAGCTTTACCGTAACAAACACAAGTGGAGGGATAACTGCTGTACAGCTGTAATGGTAAAAAGTTACAACATTTACTATCTATTTTTTACCTCAGACTTATAACTCTACTATATCATCCGGTTAATTCTGAAGAGGGCGGGTTATACAGTTCATCCACCTGGAAACTGGAGTTAGGGGTGTGGCCTCTTTGACAGGTGTCACAGGGAGTTGGAGACCATAAGCATCCTCTAGGCATTACCTCTGCTAGTTGGAGCCACTGAACTAGACCTCTCTGCCACTTTTGTGCTGCTGATGCCTTTTGGGGCATTTTAATTAAGATGGCTTGCTTTGCGGCGCAGACAGTCCAAGCCATTTGTGCTTCAGTTTTGGTGAGTAAAATTATGGTATTTTATTAGTTTTTTACTGAGCATTAATTAGCCTACATGTGTGTCTGTGCATTTCTCCCCTACAGTTTTTGAATGCAGCTTGCTAACTATGCTCGTTAGCCTTAGCTGATAACTTAGAATTTTAAAAAATGGCTGTCTCCACACGATAAACATAGTATCGGTCAAATCATCAATGTTGAGGCTTCAAAATGTTGAATCCATGGTGGTTATATCCATCTTTTATATCCTCTATATTTGCAGCTGAAATAAAGTGTCCCCCCGCTGGCCATGTGAAAGAATGCAAGTGTAGAGAATGCAACCCAAAACGGTTTCACAAGGTGCATCTTTTATATACAGTCTGACATAATTTAAAACTTTTATGCTTAAAGACACATGCCATAAATGTTAAAGTAACATGTAAAATTTGAATATAAATTCATATCAACATATGTTCAGCTTTGAAATTCTATTAAGACAGTACAGCTGACGCCAGGGCAGCTTCGTTGCAGGTTATGTACTGTCATGCCACTTTTTTTCGTCTTATTTCTGTGTGCATGTCTGGCAGGAGTACTTGTGACTTTTGAACTTTCGCTCCTCTTCAGAAGGAAACTTCCTCACCTGCGAGTTGAACCTCAGTTGGCAAACGCTGCAGGAGACATGCTTCCTCTTCGTGGTGGGAGGGAGTCCGAGGGTGTGATGGAGGACGGCTTTCTGCACCGGGTCCATCTGGAGGATGGAAAGAGACACACGGAGGGAAGCTAATTAAAACAGTGCTAAAGCCAACCTGTAAATCAGCTGCACTCGCTCACTTGACTGTGAAGAGAAACAGGCTGCCGGGGGCCTTCTACAAAGCCAGATATCCATCTTTCGCTTTCAACAGGTGATTTCTGGCTTAAACATTAACGCAGAATTAATGGTCTATTTGCTTACTCGAGGCACAATCCACCAGTCTGTAGTAATCTTACAGTAATGGCTATTGACAGATTTCCTCAAGGGAACACTTAAAGGACAGCTGTGGCTTTTTTGTTCCCATTTTTCTCAACGTGTTCCTAAGAGGACCTGAAAACATATTACATTTAACTTGCTAAAAAGTGAGGCAGATGCTGCCTATGCCTGCAAGCCACAGATAATGCACTACATGGACAAAAGTATTGGACCACCTAAACATTACATCTACAGGAGCATCTCATTCTAAATCCATATTCACTGATATGGAGCTGGTACCCCCTTTTGGACTATAACAGCTTCCACTCTTATGGGAAGGCTTTCTACAAGATTTTGAAGTGTGTCTGTGGGAACCTGTGGGATGTGGAAAATACATAAAATGGACAAAAGTGTAGGGCCACCTACTGGAGCTTTTGTGACATCCCATTCTATCTCCAGCATGACTTTAATATAGAGCTGGTTCCCCATTTGCAGCTATAACAACTTCAATTCTTCTGGTAAGGCCTTCTAAAAAAATTTAGTGTGTCTGTGCAAATTTTTTCTCGTTCATCCAGAAGAGCATATATGTTTGGTCTACTCCAAAGGTGTTCGATGGGGTTGAGGTCAGGGCTCTGTGTGGGCCAGTTCTTCAATACCAAACTCATTCAACCATGCCTGTATGTATCTTGCTTTGTGCACTGAGGCACACTCATGCTGGAACAGAGAAGGGCCTCCCCCAAACTTCCCACAAAGTTGGATCCAAAATGTCCCCTTCAGTGGAACTCAGAAAAACAATCAACGTCAAGATCAAGGTGAACTTTATTACCCCCAAGGGGCAATTTGTGGTACAGATAGCCACAGACAAGCACACACTCAAAACAGATGCAAACAAACAAAAAAAACACAACATTAAGTAACTGCTGTCATCAAGGCTCTCATTTAGAGCCTTAATGGCAGCAGTGGCAAAAGAGTTTTTAAGATTATTGGTCCAGCAGTAATTTGTATCTACGACCACATGGAAGAAATTTAAAATCCTTTGCCAAAGGGTGAGGCTATTCAGCAAGAATAAATTTACCCTTGTTAAGAACCCTTAAGTTGTAAAGTGTTGATAGTTCATTTAAAGTGCTGCCTGCCACACACCTTCACCTTCACAACACCCTGAAGTTTGTTATCCCTCCTCCACCAAACTTTACAAGTTAGCACAATGCAGTCAAGTAGACCATGTTCTCCTGGTATCCTCCTGGTATTTGCCAAACCCAGACTCATCCAATCAGACTGACAGACGAAGAAACATGATTGGTTACTCCACAGAATGCTTTTTCCATTGCTCCAGAGTCCAATAGCAGCATATTTTACACCACTCCATCTGGCACTGGGCATTGTTCTTGGTGATGTAAGGCTCCCATGCAGCTGCTCAGCCTTGTAAACCCATGCCACGAAGCTCCCAGACACAGTTTTTGTGCTGATGTTAAGACAAGAAGAGGTTTGGAACTCTGCAGTTACTGAGTCAGCAGCATTGGGGTCTTTAATGAATGTTGCACCTCAGCACTTGGTCACCCCACTCTGGGATTTTTTTGCCACTGCATGCCTAAGTTGCTGTGGTTCCTAAATGCTTTTACTCTACAATAATATTACTGAGAGTTGATGGTGGAATATCTAGGAAGGAAGAAATATAACCAATTGGCTCGTTACAGTGGCGACATCCCATTACAACACCACGTTAGAATTCAGTGAGCTCTTTAGAATGACCCACTCTTCCATATTCTGCACCATGAGGTGCATAGTTTTATAAACCTGTGGCAATAGGACTGAATGAAACACCTGAATTCAATGATTAAGAGGTGTGACCCAATACTTTTGTCCCACATAGTACATTTTGTGCTACATTTTCTGGCTCCAGAGCTGCAGGCTTACCTGCAGTGGCTCCCTGTGGCTTTTGGAAAAAAAAGAAGATGAAGATCAACATTGAAATGAAGATTTTTTTCTGTTTATCACTGTTGTGGTTTCTCACATTCTCTGGATGTAAAAATGTATAACCTATACACTGGATTAATAAAAAATAAACCCCACCAGCTTAAATATGCATCATAGCCTACCTCAGCTGAGGTGCCTGGTCTCGAGTCCCCCTAACCATGGATTCTGAATTCAAAGAAGAAAAGTCCCAGAGGAAAATGGACGATTAACAGTTCGTGGACAACTTTGTTTTCTTTCACTGCTGAAGATGATGGCTTACTGGTATGCTTGATCTATGCGGAAGAATTTGTCAGCAGCAAAAAAAAAGTAATGCGCACTTGCTGAAAAGTATCCATCTGGTGATGAAAGAAAGACAGCAATTTCAGGAATGCTTTGGAAAGCAGAGCAGAGGAAAAGCAGTCTTAAGAACTGGATCAGATCTCCAAACTCTGCCAGTTTTGTGACAGCTCAGGAGACAGTAAGGCATGTGAAACCACAGGTGGATACCTAAAAAACTAATTTATTAAAATATCAAAGCATCAAATCTCAGACTTCAAAAACAAAACAGACAAATAATTCAGTTAAAAATACGCCTCTCTCCACAAATACATCAAAGACAGAGCCGTAAAAACTGGCAACTAAGAGACAGCATACTTCGACCAGCTGTCCATGAAAGATTTTGCAACCTTGAACGTACATTAAGATCATCTTTAAACTGTTTCAGTCAACTCACAAACTCTTGTCCATTCATTTTATCTTAGTTTGCTCAAGAGCCTTTTGCTTTCACCGCTGTTTTCTCTGCAAGGGTCAATTATTATTCATTATTAATCAGGTTCACTTGATAATCCAAATAAGCAGTCTAAGGAAAAATGTTTGATGTTGCTCATAAATAATGGAGTAAAACATCTAATGCTACACAGGTTCCTGATGTCAAGAAGTGCTTGGCATTAGCTTAGGCAGGAGATGGAGCTGAGCTCAGGTCAGAGTCCCTGTTCATCAGCTAATAACTGATCTCGATGCCAGTGCACATCAGCAGATGGCTCAGATGGTCTGCCCATCCAAGCAAATCTCATATGGGCCCCACTAATTAGCCTGCTTTACCTGCCTAAAGTTTCCCGATACAACTGCATGCTGCTTTGCAACCCACTTTTACATTTTTGACTTTATCTATTGACAAAGATGCCTGTTCTGTTTTGTATGGCTGCTGCTCTGAGGGGGAGACCCAAAACAGAGCCACACCACCAAATACAAAAACTAATTTCCAGAAAAGTTGGAATATTTTCCAAAATGCAATAAAACAAAAATCTGTGATATGTTCATTCATGTGAACCTTCATTTAACTAACTAAGCTTTACGTTCCAATCCGTTTCCTTTAATGACACTTTTTAATTGTTTTGGAATTGAGGATAGTAATTGTTGCAGTTTTGCAATCAAAAATATTGCCCATTCTTGCTTAATTAATATAAAACTTTAGTTGCTTAACAGTCCGTGGTCCACTGTCTGAGTCTCCTCTTCATGATGTGCCATACATTTTCAATAAGGGATAGATCTCAACTGGCAGCAGGCCAGTCAGGCACACACACTCTGTGTCAATGAAGCCCATGAAGAATGTGATCTGGCATTGTTTTGCTGATATAAGCATGGAAGTCCTGGGAAGAGACGTTGATTGATGGGAGCACGTCTCTCTAAAATCCTAATAACATATTTGGCTCAGAGTCAATGGTGCCTTCATATACTGTATATGCAACTCACCCATACCATGGGCACAGATGCACCCCATCCATACCATCACAGATGCTGGTTTTGCACCTTTCTCTGACGGTCGTTTTCAGCGTTAAAACAGAGAACTCAAAAGCAGTGTTTTTTTTTCCTGAAAACAAGCTGAAATGTGGACTGACCACAGCAGCCAGCTTCACAGTCTTTTGTTCCATCTGAGATGAGCTCAGGCCCAGAGAACTCAGTGAGCGTTTCTGCAGGGGGCAGCAGTGGCTCGGTGAGTTGGAGGACTTGTTTGGGAACCAGAGGGTTGCTGGTTCCCACCAGAGGGTTGTTGAGAGGCGCTGGTTCAACACCCGCCTGGACCTGGACCTGGAGGCCATTTAGGACCTCACCCTGGACCCATACATGTGAAGGTGGACTGGAGGCTCACTCTTTGAGCACCGTCGAGGTGTCCTCAAGCAAGGCACTAAACCCCTACATTGTTCTATGGCACCTGTAATGGGGTAGCCTTATTCACAAACCTCTCTCTACTGCATGTTAACTTGTTTCATGTAAATAAAAAAACAATGTTTGTGTAATAACTAACAAGAGTGTGTTGGTCATTTGAAATTTCCCCATCTAGGGACTAATAAAGGATAATTTCTTACTCTTCTGTATAGAGTTGATTTCAGGTTCCTCCTTGCATAATACAGTTTCAAGTTGCATTTCTGGATGCAGTGATGGACTGTGTTAGTGACAAAAGCTTTCCAAAGTACTGTAAAGCTCAGGGGCTATATTTGTCACAGCAGTGTGATGGTTTCTTAGCCAGTGTCACGTGAAGGTTCCAAGTTCAAGCACACTCATTTAGTAGGTTTTGATTTTGCCCTTTATACTCTGAGATGTCTCTTAATTCTCTACATCTTTTCACAACATTGTGCACTGCAGACACCTAAAGACGTCTAAAGACTTAAATTCTCTGGAATCTCGGATTGAGAAATGTTTCTTTTGAGATGATAAGCAATTCTCTCATGAATTTGGGCACAAAGGGCTGAGCAACGACTTATCCTCGCTTACAAAGACTGCGCGTTTGATGGATGCTACTTTTATACCCAATCATGACACCTCATTTGCTCCCAATTAACTTGCTTAATGTGCGTCTTAATTCTTAAGGAGTCTTCCAAACTGACGCTGCGTGGATATTCTGTGCACTTTTTCAGTCTTATTTAACTCTGTCCCAATTTTTGTTGAATGTGTAGTTCCTTTGTGCTTTAGTCAGTTAAATAAAGGTTTGGATCAGTTATATCACAGATTGTTGTTTTTATTGCATTCTGGCAAACTTTTCTGGAAACAGAGCTTGTATACATTGCTGCAAATGTAATAAAAATCCTGTGTTGACTGAAATGGTCCTGACCAAAAGATTGCTGGATATTTGCTTTGACTACAGAACACGCAACAGTTTTCCCTTAGGACACTTTCTCCTACAATGATAATGGTTCTTGACGTTGAGCAATGAGCACAAAAGATCTTTCAACTTCCATCTGTAAGCTGTGATGTGTTTTAGGGTATGCACACTTATGCAACCAGCTTATTGTACATTTTTTATATTTCCTCCCACTTATGGATTTGGGTTTTTTTTTCAGTTGAAATGTTCAAGTTATAGGTCACATTAAAGGTAGAAAAAGTTTTGAAATAATTTATTGTGATCTTGTTTTTTTACATCAGGAAAACACGATATTTTAACAGGTGTTTTCACTTTCTACATCAACTGTCTTTAGGTTTACACAGCTTCACAGACAATGTGAAGTACATCAGGTCGATATCTAACATATCTCACGCTTTCACTTTCAGCTCTGCTCATTAAACTTCCTTAACAGTGTAAAAAGGGAGCAGCGTGCATTATTCTCCATATATTGAAAACACAGTCGCTTTATCACCAAGCAGAATTCTATAACATGAAAGCATAAGTGATATCGAGCTGTGGCTGCACTGATAATGACTGTTAGCTGGGTGAATTCATTGTTCATTTGACACAAGATAAAATACAGTGCCCAGAACCCACAAATATGAACAAAAGACCTTCTGCTGCACAGCGAGTGCATACATTTGCAGCTTTAAAACCCGCACTGCTTTGTGTTGCTTGTCTGCTTGGCGTGTGTGTGCCTACGTCTGTGTGCTGACAGAGCTTTGGGGACTGAACAAACACATCTGCCTCTCTCAGGAGGAAAAAAAAAAGTCTGAATAGGCACCACTTGGCTGGGAAAAGTGGAAAGGTGCCGGCACCGCGTGGGAGGATTAACTAACCCACCTTGACAATTGCGCTGCAGAAGGTGGGCGCAGTGATGTTACGCTGTCGCTTTATGTGGAAGCTGTTCAGCTGAACTGCAGCATTACTGCAAAAGTATTTGGTTGCAGAGGAAGAAGGAGAGGAGGAAGCTTGAGATACTCATGTACTCTTTAATGGGATAAAAAAAAGACAAACAGTGGTGCTTAGTAAGTGGAACCTGGCTTGTTTTTCCCCTTATAATTCAATTCTTTGGTCATCTTTGAAGTTGGTCTACACTGAAAATGATTGCTGACGTTTTTGGTAGTCACCCACATCGGCCACGGGCAGGCGGTAAAAATCAGACAAACATCTCTAAAAGGACTGAAACAGGAAGGGCAGTAATCAGATGCAGGTGACAGCAGTGACTGGAACATTACAGCAGGTTGGCAGCAACAAATCTGGAAAAGACCGGCTGAAAACTGGTCTCTGTTTCTGCCGGGACTCAATGCCTCGTAGCTGGGCAGGCTGGCAACAGGGTCAACCCAACTCTAGAGGAGGTAAACTCGCTGAGGGCAACTCGAGTCCAGGTGACGTAAGACAGGGAATGGAAAATTCCAGGAGTGGGGAAGAAAAAGGCTGAACAAAAGAAAGAGGGGAGGGGGAAATTCAGACATCATCCTGACAGAGAACCCGCTCTGTTGACAGAGATGTCTCCAGGAACTTGGATAACCTGGTTCACATCGACCTCATGGTGGAGCAAATAGCCTGGAGGAGAGCAAAGAACTTTGCAGCAGTAATAAATACTTGTGATTTCTAACATGGTTGGACAACACTTTATGTGAACTAGTTTCTGATTACAACATGACACAGATCAGAGTGAGACAGGTTTCAGGAAAGGTGAAACATTCATTTAGACAGAGACAACAGGCTCAGAACAGAATCGGACAGAAGACTATTTTAATATGTTGCTGGAGTTTGGTGCTTTAATGTAATTATATATTCACCAAAACCAGAGCAGAGCTTTAAGAGGAAAACACAAGAGGACTCTTGTGTTCTATGTTAGTAGATATGCCATTCAAGTAAACTCTCCAGAGTCCATAATCCAGAGTTTTTCATGGAACATAACAGACAAGTGGATAAACAAATATGTGTATTATTATATAGTAAATAAAAGCTCAATTAACAAAACTTCCACTGAGCCATTTTCTGCTGCTTATTCAGGTCCAGGTCACGTGGCAGCAGTCTAATCAGAGACGCCCAGACCTCATCATTCCACTTCCTACAGCTCTTCTAGGGCGCCCCAGAGGCACTCCCAAGCCAGCTGAGAGGCATGCAGTCATGTAAAAAAGTAAGTTTTCACAGGACTCTGCGCAGTCCTGTGAAAAACTAAGTTCACCCTTGTCACTTCCATAGGAATTAAAAGGGTAAGTAGCAGCCAAGTGCTGATAAATCAAATGCACTTGATTGAGCACCTCTATAGAAGAAGAGGTTTTGATAGTTTGTTGGTTTGAAACATTCAAGTGTGTTAACACAAAGCCACAATATTCTCAGGAGTGGACGACCCGGCCAATTCACCCCAAAGTCAGACGATGCAATACTCAGAGAAATTACGAAAATTCCCAAGAGCTACATCTCAGACTTTAAAGGCCTCAAAAGACATTTTAAATGTTAAAGCTCATGGCAGTAGAATTAGAAAAGACTGAACAAGTACAGCTTCTTTGGAGATTTCGCCTGGAGAAAGCCTCTATACTCTAAAAAGAACGTGGCAGCATGACTTAGGTCTGTAAACTTGCATCTGAACAAATAAAACCACAGGATCCTGGAACAGTGTCTGTTGGACAGATGAGATCAAAGTGGAGATGTTTGGCCATAATGCACAGCACCACACATAGCAAAAACCAAACAGATTATCAGCACAAGCACCTCATACCAACAGTAAAGCATGGTGGTGGTGGAGGGATGATGATTTGGGCTTGTTTTGTAGCTACAGGACAAGGACACCTTGCAGTCATTGATTCGACCATGAACTCCTTTGTGTACAAAAATATTCTGGAGTCAAATTTGAGGCCCCTGTCCAGCAGGTCGAAATTGGGTCACGTAACAAGACCAATGATCACAAGCACATCAGCAAATCTACAACAAAATGTCTGAAAAACGAAGAGAATCAAGGCGTTGGCAATGGCCGAGTCAAAGCCTGAAAAAATACCTAAATAAATTGTAGCAGTGCTGTAAAGAAGAGTGGGCCAAAATTCCGCCAAATTAAGTGAGAGACTGATTAAGTCATAGAGAAAGATTACCTCAAGTTATTGCTGCTAAAAGTGGGTCTACAACCTACTGAATCATGGGGTGTACTTAGTTTTTCAATTGACTGCATAGGGTCCTATGAAATCTCTTCAGTGTGTCCTGTGCATGCCCCTGGTCCTCCTCCCAGTTGAACAAGCCCAGAACACCTCACCTATGAGGAATCCAAGTGGCATCGGGTGACTGAACCACTTCACCAGGCTCCTTTTGATGTGGGGGAAGAGCAGTTCTACTCTCACTAGAATGGGTCCTCACCCTATCTCTAAGGGAGAACTCAGACACTCTTTGGAGGAAGCACATTTTAGCTGCTTGTACCGTGATCTCATTCTTTCAGTCACTGCCCAGAGCTCATGACCAGAGGTGGGGGTAAACTGAAAGCTTCACCCTCTCTTTACCACAACAGACCAATATAGCGTTCACAACACAGCAGATGCTGCACCAATCCTTTTCCAACCATCCCGTTCCATACTTTAACTTCCTCCCTTCGGGCAGTAACTCATTACCCAACCCAGAGTGAGCAATCCACCCTTTCCTGGCTGAGAACCATGGCCTTGGACTTTGAGGTGCTTCATTCATTCATCCCAGCCACTTCACACTCAGCTGCAAAACTTATTAAATAAAACCAAAAATTGCTACAATGCAGGTGATTTTGCTTTGGCTCTGACTTAAACCTCAGGGGGTAGGCATCACAAATTACTCCATGCAGGAAAAAAAAAAAAAACAATAGCTTGTTTCTTCCTTTTTTGTTTTTCTTTTTATTAAATGTTCATCTGAAAGTCACTTGTCATTATAATTGTAAAATGAAAATGTCAAAAAATATTACAAGACAATTCACAGGATCACGGAATATTCCACTCTGGGGATCACTGGTGATGGATGAACCTGTGTTTCAGCACTGCAGCATATTTAGGGAAGTATTTCTGGTAGTGCATGTCTACACATTGACACCGACTATGTCACAGTGCTATTCTGCTTGGAAACTCTGTGCAGGTTTCACTACCAAGGTTT
>VUQH01090753.1:12967-27396 GCA_015106775.1 Etroplus canarensis
ATGAACCATCAGCACAAAGTACATTTGACCATTTTGGAGATGGACAAAAAGCTGCTGAATATGTTCTGGGTCAAGATCTAGTGTTACACTTGTGAATTGAAATTATGCAGAATTTGTAGCAGAGTCTCTTTATTCCAATACAAAAGATAAAAACATGTTAGGGAAATTGTACACATATGTTCAAGTTCCTATTGATACATCTGAAGTTTGTTTATGTAAAGCTTATTTGCGTTTTCTGAGCACCAGATACATGAGGCCGCTGATTAGAGTCATCGGGAAGCTGATCCAAGCCAGAACATAAGAGGAGCTATATGAGCCTTCAGTTGGAACAGTATTATGAAAGCTGTCTTTCTTAGCTGTGTAGATGGACACCGCAACCATCACGCATAAACCTAGGAGAAGAGACAAGATGAGGATAGAAATCATACAGAGATCGTGAATATCAATATTCATGAATGCTCAATACTAAAGAGTGAGAATTTAAAAGCTTCTATGCTCCTAATGTGAACAAAGTCTCACTGAAAAGTTAGATGTGTTTTACATACAGGCCAATAGCTGGATAATGGCTGTGAAAACAAATCTTTCTCCCTGTTTGAGCTTGAAGAGCTGAAGGATGAAGACGAAGAAGCTGACGAAACATAAAATGGCAGCGAGGACCATGGTAACCTGGACTGCCTGCAAAAAAGCTGAGGAAAGAGAAAGAGGTGTTACATATAATTACATTTTAATTGTATAGCACCAATTCACAACAAAACTCGCCTCAAGGCACTTAATAATAATGTAAGGGAAAAACTCTACAATAACAGAGAGAAAACCACAACAATCAGATGATTCCTGTATGGCACTTGGCAACAGTGGAAAGGAAAAACTCAACAGGAAGATACCTAGAGCAGAACCAATCAGCCATCTAACCTGACTAGTTGGGGGTGAGAAGAAAGAGGAAAAATGAGCAGGGACACAAGACGCAAACTAGGAGAGAAGAATTAATCAAAACGTGATAGCAAATGAATGCATGGGGTGAAAAGAGGTGGGTGGAGGAGAAATGCTCAGTGCATCATGGGAAGTTCCCCAGCAGCCTGGGCCTATTGCAGCATAACCAAAGCTGTTCAGGGTGACCTGATCCTGTCCCAAATTATAAACTTTTAGAAATCACAAGTAAGCTTGCAATCTGAGTGCAAAGGGCTCTACTGGGAAAATACGGTAGTTTGAGGTCTTTATTATTCAAATTTTTGTATGTGAAACGGATTTTACATTCAATTCTAGTTTTAATAGATCCAGTGAAAAGAAGTCAATATAGGGAAAAAACAAACTCTAGTTCCTATCAGTACTCTACAGCATTGTGGATCAGCTGAAGGCTTTTTAGCAAGCTTTTAGAACAGCCACAGAGTAATGAATCACAATAGTTAAAAGATCAATAAATGCATGACATAAACAGATTGACACACAGAAAAAACACTGTCCTACCTGCATTCTTGGTATGACTGTTCACAATTGGGAAGCAGGTAGAGTTGCAGATGTACCACAAGTCAGTGTAGACAATCCCATTTTCCCCCGACGCCACCCACCATGCCTACATCATGAATTGACACATCGTTTAAAAAGGTGAATAAGTTCTGGCATGCTTTGTTTGTTCACTTTGATGGTTTACTTACATTATGAATAGTGGCAACCAAGAGTAGGATGACTGCAGCCAGATGAAAGAGGATGATGAAGGCTAAGATGATCAACATGGCCTCTGTTCAGTCTGGCTAATTTTTGCTGTTTGCTGCCCGTCGATCAAACTGGTTAAAATCCTTAGGCTGTTTTTCCCGGTGGCTGACTGTCAGTGTGCAGAATGTATGTTGCTTTTGCTAGAAATACTTCTGTTTTTTTAAGCTGGCTGTCAGACAGGCAGGGTTGCAGGTTGATATTCAGGAGTGGATGGCATGAAAAGAATCTGTTGAAAGTAATATCAAGCACATGCAGACAAAATTATTAATACATGCTTAAATATTAGGGACTCATTTCCAAATACAGAAAGAGCTTACTTTTATAGGGGAAGATAAGTGTATATGGACAGAAGTGTAGAGACACCCACAGAAGCTTTTATGACCTTCTATTCTAAATCCATTGGCATGGAATTGCCATGGAATTGATTCCTTCTTTGCAGCTATAACAGCTTCCACTCTTCTGGAAAGGCTTTCGACAAGATCTTGAAGTGTGTCTGTGAGAATTTTTCAAGAGTATTTGTGAGGTGTGTGATGGTCCCACTTGCAGCAATCCCGTACATCAGTATTTTACACAAGTTCTTAGTTTTGATACCTATTCCACTTACACAAATGGCGACACAATATGTGATTTCATATCACTCACAATTTTACAATTTGTTTGTGATGGGCAAATGATACCAAGGCTTGTGTCACTCTTTCTGAAGCAGAGTGATTCGAAGCACTGTGTGAGCGCGTATCAAAACACCAAGTGACCAATGATGTTCGAAGCTTCAGATGTCATTGTGGGTTCACTTCATGCTTCACTGGTTCAAAACGCTTTGAAGCGTTTCATTGGCTGAGAGCATTTTGGTGCGTTTCATTGGTTTAGAGCGTTTCTTTTGTTTGACAGCTATGGGCGGTTTGGCGATAAACAAAGTATTATAAGGTGCATTATTATTCTTCAATAATGTTGGGTTGTAAAAAGAGAATTTGGATATTGTTGGTGAGTTTGGTGATTTTTGGCACTTTTGATGAATGAGATCCAGAGGCACTGTATGTTGAATACTGATGAAACTTCAGTTGTTTTATTCAGTCATGCTTTGCCTTTTTTCTGTCTCAGAAGTATTTGAGAGAGCAGCATTTGGCAAAACCAGAGGAGCCCCTGAAATACTGGGCAATATCAAGACATTATATTATATATAAAATATATATTATACATGTCTAAAGCTGGGGAGCTGGTGAGGCAGAAGAGACTACAGTTTTCTTTAAAAACACTAAAACAAGCTGTTTCTGTGTCCATTCAAACACCATAATCAGTCACACCGCTGCAGCAGGAAAGATCTCTGCTTTTACTGTGTGTAGAAACTTTTAGACCAGTTTTTAAATAAAGCTTTCTAAATGAACCTGAACCAATATTTTACCTTCATTTTGTGTCCTTTAGTTATTCTTTAGTTTAATCTGCACTGTTTTTAAAGTGTGGGTCAGTGTGTCTGCATATTAAGGTTTTGTTTAAACAAATGTCTTACTCCTTTGAAAAAATAACTTAAGACACTGCACCAGAAGTACAACTAAGTGTCTTCTAAGAACAGACATAATTAATTTGAATGTGGAATGATGATGCAATCATTAATGAATACAACATCAGCAGATTAAAATTACCACACAGTCTTTTCTGAACTTTTTTTACTGACGTGATTGAAACAGTTTCAGAGCTTCAGTTGAGCTCTTGAGAGGTTGCTATGGCTTCACTTGGCCACCAGATGTCACTGTTCTTAGTTGGACTGGAGCTTCAAAGCTTTGAATCTTTTTCGGAACAATTAGAAGGAAAGCCTCAAAGCTTCATGAGGCTTCAACTGCCCATCACTAATGAAAACACACATTTACAGTATTTTCTACTAATTTATTTTTCTTGTTTTACCAGGGCTGCGGTGGTCCATCTGACTACTGAGGTCTGCTGCAACAAATAAGCCTCTTTTTCTTCTTGTAAATTTTATTAGTGGTTGGCAAACAACAAAATAGTGCATTACCGCCACCCACTTGTATCCTGTCCACCCATGCCATCCTTGCGCAGGGCCCACAACCCTGGCATCGTCAGCCGAGGCCACGGGCCTCTCCTCTCCCGAAGCGTCTCTCCGATTTTGTCTGTTATAAAAGCCGTATTCAACAGTTCTTCTTCTTCTTGTAAATTTTATTGAAGGTTGGCAAACAACAAAACAGTGCGTTACTGCCACCAACTAGTATCCCGTCCGCCCGTGTCATCTTTGCCCAGGGCCCGCGACCCTGGCGCAATCAGCCAAGGCCGCGGGCCCTTTTCTTCAAAAGAGGAGCCTCCCAAAGGGAGCTGCTAAATACAAGAAGTGCTAATTGGGGCGTTTATTTATTTAAATATATTGTTTGTTTTCTTTGTTTACAGAGTTAGGTATTAAGTTATTTTGGATTTGGCTACTGCTAAGGTAAAGTAACAGTTGGAGTAGTTGTTGCTTTTGTTTCTTTGTTATTAGATATTTTCTCAGTGTTTGTTCCCCCCGTGGTTCCAACTTGGTCTGATCAAGCAGTATTTAAAGTCCCCTTTATGCTTGCTTTACAGGTTAGCTCTTTGTTTGAGTGATTAAGTTATTACTTTGTTGGTCTATGTTTTATTTGTAGCTTAAGTATTGTCCTGTTAATCTGATCTTTTTAAAGAGCCCAGAGTTATAATTTCACTATTGTGAAGTTTTTGAGGGGTAAGATATGTAGCATGGTGGTTAGCATAGCTGCCTCACAACAAGAAAGTCCTACCATCTGTGTGGAGTTTAGATATTCTCTGTGTGCCTGTGTGGGTTCTCAACACCCATGACATCACAACACACAAGTGGCCACCATTGCTATAGGCAAGCTGTAGGCAGCTGTGCATTCAGGACACTTGAGAAAACGTCACCAATACAACCATTAACAAACTGACTGTACGCCTCCAGTTACTTGTGGCCTGGAATTGCTCACTGGTATAAAAGCTGTGTGCCAACTCAAGATAATGGTACTTGTCTTACACCCCCCCTTCCACTGGAGCCGTAGTAGTGCCGATTATGGTGATCCATGCCGATTTAGCATTCCCGATCAAAACGGCACAAAATGGCGTGAAATGGCTGAAAATTGGGTTCTTTATGATCTATTGCCATTATATCCCCATCAAAAGGCTGGCATTCATGTTGTGATCCCAGCAAGTTGCTGCAGCGTGGTGTTCAGGATGCACGCACAATGTATTCTCTTGATGTTGATATTGTTTGGCATCATTGTTCCCAATCATGCCATTTTGACCAGCTATTATCAGGAATACTGGGGCTATGCCGGGAATGCAACGGGAATTGCACGTGATAAACATCAGTTCACCGCCAATAAAACGTCTTTCGTCATCACAGTATTGAATTGGTGTCAATGCTGAAACTTCATGGTTCAGCTTTTCCTTTGCTAATGAGTATGGATTCACAGCCTATTACGTCGATTTTCTCATCGTATCTCTTTCTATCCTCCATACTTAATGATTCTACACAGTCTTTCTCCTTTTGTCTTTTCATGATTTTGATCACAAGTCGAATCCGACATCAAAACAGTTTAAAATTCACTGGGGAGATAAACAGCAGTGTGTGTAAACAAGTACAGCTTGCCAACAAAGATGGCGTCGCTAAGGAGGTCATGTGACAAAAAACATGTCTGTGGGAACAATGTATAGGCACTCCAACTTCCTCCCACAGTCCAAAGACATGCAGGGCTTACTGGCAATTCTAAATTGTCCACAGGAGTGAGTGTGAGGAAAATCAAGCCCATTTTCTGAAAAACTATTCTGCATCCTCATGCCTAACCAGGATTTAAAAAAAAAAAAAAAGGAAAAAAAATGGAATAGCACAATGGGTGGGATCCCCTAACTTCTTTACTTTAAAGTTTACAAAGTAAAGGATTTAGGGAATGGTAGGCAGTGGACCAAGCAACTGTGAGGTACACAAGGAGTACAGATTTATTCTTTTCTATTTATAATGAAACCACTAGCATTTGCTGGATGTCATTATTTAAAATTTAAAGTAATACAGGACAAGGCTGTCTTTCACAAAAAAGTGGTGACAGGCAGTGGGGCAGTGCCACCCCAGGCCACCCTGTCAGTTCGGCTCCTGCTAACCAGCTCAGTCCCTCATGTTGCCCATTGGTCAAACTGGTTAAATACCAAGCAGTCTGTTTCCCTTATTGTTTTTTTTTCCAAGCAGTTGATTGTTAGTATGCAGAATTTATGTTGTTGCTTTTGGTGAAATTGCTTCTATGTGTTTATGTCTGATGAGTGGGGTTGGAGACTGATATTCAGGATGGAATCAAGGTTGCTCACATGAAAAGAATCTGTTGGAACATCAGTGTAATGGAAGAGAAAAATTAAGCCCTTCTTTACAATGAGCTACCATGAAATACACACAGGCACACCTTCTTGCATGAATATATGTTGACAACTCCTTTCCAACTATAGTTTTAATTTTTATAGTTGGATAGTTATAGATATAAAATGTATATTTGACCAAACACGCCTTTCTTCCTGTAGTACGTGTAACCTACATGGCACTAACAGGAATTTTAGCCCTTCTGAATATGTTGTGTAGATCCAGTATTGCAAAATTTATTACATTTTGTCAAATTAAAAAATGTTGAGAAATAAAATACTGTGGATTCATAACAAGTAGAGTAGCTTCTGCTACATGCAGTGCCTTGCAAAATATTCATACCCCTTGAACTTTTCCACATTTCGTCACATTACAGCCACAAACTTAAATGTATTTTATTGGGATTGTATGTGATAAACCAAGACAAAGTGTGGCGAGCATATGTATTCAGCCCCATCTGCAGTGTTAGGTTTCCATCTCCATGAGATGTTCAAAGCTTTGGATTTTTTTTTAAACCTAACCCTGCTTTAAACATTTCCACAACTTTATCCCTGACCAATGTGTTCTTTGGGCTTCATGATGCTGCTTCTTCACCAGTGTTCTCCAACAGACCTCTGAGGCCTCCACTGAACAGCAGTATTTACAATCAGATTAAATTACACACAAGTGTACTCTATTAACTTATTGGGTGACTTCTGAAGGCAATTGGTTGCACTGGTTTTTAATTAGGGGCATCAGAGTAAAGAGAGCTGAATACATATGCATGTCACACTTTTTAGATTTTTATTAGTAAAAAAAAAAAAAACCAAGATTCATTTTCCTTTCACTTTACAATTATGTACTACTTTGTATTAGTCTGTCACACACAATCCCAATAAAATACATTTACATTTGTGTTTGCAATGTGACAAAATGTGGAAAAGTTCAAGGGGTATGAACACTTTCGCAAGGCACTGTAATGTCCAAGCAGCTGAGAAAATGCAGAGTTAAAGAAACAGAGAGCCTCTACCCTTAGATTAAATAAAATATGCATGCTGTGTATTTGTATGATATGTGCATGTGTAGGTGTGTCAGAGAAAGCGTAGGTGTTTAATATAGCATATACATACACATTTACAATATGTAGGAGTATGGTGTAAACTTTGCAATGATTAAAGACCTTTATTCAGACTTGGATTTGTTACTGGAAGTGAAGACTCTACAATAAACCGTTTTTTTTTTTTTTCCAACCTGTGCTTTCTTCAGTCCTACAATGTTATATGCAGAATAATGCAGACAAAAATGTCCCCAAATATGCTGGTGAATCAAGATGCATTGTTAATATATTTCCAAAAAGTTTAAATATTTACAATGAACCAAGCGCGCTCAAAGTGCTCCTACAAATACTGGCTTATTCCTGTATTTTGTGCACTGTGACCTTGGCATCTGTAGCAATATAACACAAACTAAATGCCCCGAAGTGTATGGTTTCAGTAAACACTGTTGACAGTCATAACAGGTGTATCTATGAAGGCATGATACGTCTGTGTCTGAACAAGGACTTAGTTTACATGAGTTCTTCCTAAAATTGTCTGTTGTTCTTGTTTTTTTTATTTATAAATTCTACAGAAAACTGCCTCCAAGGAAAAATTCTCCAATAAAAAATATGGATTCCATTAAAAAATGCAGACTTATCCAGAAAACCATGTGTTAGTTAATCCAAGGTAGAGTTTTGCTCAGCATGTAAAATGCTTTGTCAGCATTGTTCAGTTGTTTTCCTACAAATACTCACATAAGACAAGATACCAAAATATACAATTTATCCTTCCAACAATGCACTTTTACAGCACACCTTTCTTACTATACATCTAAAACCACAGTGATTAATATTTGCTTTGTACAAAGTCACACATCAAACTCTAACTAAATGTCCTGTGGAGATACCCCACATGAAACTACACATATGACTTCAATTTCTGGAAGTGCCTCCCACCAAAGTTTCAGAAGCTTATGATGCAGAGACACAAACATATTTAAAGGCATGTGAGCTTAAGCACATACACGCACACATGCACAGAAACACAGCCAGACTGCAGAGGAATTAGTCTTCCCCGCCAAAATGGAGTCACAGTAAAAACAGTCTCTCCCCACCAACAGGAAGCAGGCCACCATTTTTGTGAGCGAGCATGTGGCTGTGTGATATGCCAAAGGATAGGTCCTCCCTGTCTGAGTTGGGGGAAGGGGGCACCAGGCAGTAAACAGTCAAAAGGAAGCAGAGAAACAAGTCATCTAAAAGCACAGGGCTTAGGTTTCAAATAAGAATGTAAACAGTAGGGGCTTGTCTAGCCAAGGGATCGTAATCATAATGTTATGAGAATGAAGCTGAAGAAGACAAAGACTTGGCAATACTCGTTTAAATTTAGACCTGAAAGCTACAGGAAGAAAAAACACAAACATTCCACAAATGGACCTGAAAATGATGTTGCATGTGAGCCTGCGCTACTCAAAAATATATATTCTTAAATCATGCTCTTAAACATTGTGAAGCTATACAAGCCTGTGAAGCTTGGTTGTTTTTTTTTTATCATAGTTTAGTTCTCTATATGTTTATACGTGACACCTTATATATATATATACACTGGTAGCCATATTAAGGCAAAAAAAATTACCATGGTTGACTGTATTCCGTAATTATATTTTACAACTTAAACTACAACTAACAAAACGGTTTTCTTCAGGATGTGTGTGAAGCCATGTGTAAATGGCAGATGGAAATGTGAGACAAATGTATTTTTAGGACTGGAAACCACTTGTAAGAGTTCTTACTTTAGCTGCTCACATTCTATACTCCCAGAAAATACATTTTTTATAATGAGTGTGTCCCTGAAAATTAGATTTTAGTTTTGACCTTATGGATAAATGTTTGCTCAGTGGGCAAAAATTAGGAAAAATAAGTTGGGAAAACAGGCTAGACAGGGAAAACAGGCTAGACAAAGTAGAGACCAATAATTTAATTCACACTCACTGCAAAGCATCTCTTTGAGTCTACTGGGACACAGGGACATTCTTTGGAGCAGCAAATAATCTCCTAGACATGCACACACACGCACACACAGCTGGATCTTCTTCTGTCTGCAGATGCCTTCTCATCTCAGTGAAGAGAGGAGGAGAAAAGGAGGAGGGAGGGAACAGAGAAAGAAGGAAGAGATTCCAATTGGAGAGAGCTGGAGGGAAGGTAGAAAAACAAAAATACGAGCCCAAAGGCACACTCACACACAAACTTTGATGTACAGTATGCACGCATACATGCAAAACCACAAAAATTTCTGAGCCGAGTACCTCACAAAAAACGGTTTCACAGACATGGTTAGAGTTACTTTACAGATGTAAACAGCAGAAAATAAACCTGTTTATGTAAATGAAATAAATGTCCTTTTCTGTTTGCGCACGAACTGTAAAGATATTACTGTGTAGCCTTGTCTTAAAAAAACACTTATATATAAAACCTTTTTAAGTAATACTGATCTTCACATTTAGTGTAGTGGTTTACAAATTCATCTTCTACACAAAAGATCCCTGGTTCAAGCCCATGTAGAAACACAAGCAGGGAGACTAGATGTCCTGCTTCACATGGGACTGCAGAGCATTTTCATCCCTTGTCTACCTGTCCCACATCTTGAGAAAATGTCTCACATCTTGAGACTGGATCTAGTTTTACAAGGTTAGTCAACCCAAAGTCACAAGCTACACAGATTTTTATGGCATATGATGAAAAGTTACAACTACAAAGAGGGACACCTAGTCACTTTAGACACAAGCCCTTTCCACAATGGGAGGATTACATCAGGAAGGGCATCTTGCATAAGATCTGTGTCAAAATACTTATGTCAATTCATCCATTGTGGCAACCCTTTGGGGAAATAAGAGAGCAGCCAAAGGTACTTACGGCCGTTTTACAGTTCTGCAATGGTCGTTTGGAGAGCCTACGCACACCAGACCATTGTCTACATGTTGCAGCCTTTTAGTGTCACCAGGGGACAGTGATACAAACAACTGATCTGGGGGCTACTTTCTGTTGTCGGCCCTTCAGCCAGTGGCAAAGGTTGAAGTTATTACATACAAAGAACTGAGTGAAATAGAGTGTTGAAAACAATGAAAAGTGACCACTGCTGCTACTGTCTCGGTTCTTCGTGCTGTTTTTTTTTTTGGCTTCTCCCTCTATGTTGGGAAGTCCACTGTCATTTCCTTCCCAGCCTACTTTTCAACTAATCAGCTTTCAACCTGCACACAACATCATCTGTGTCAAGCTTTGTTTTTTTGGTTTTTATGGAGGACTTTACGTCAGCATGTCTGCGCTGATTGCATTCTCCTCTGTGTTGGCTCTGCATATGCAAATACTGAGGCAAACTGACGCAATTGCAGTAATATAAATCAAGCATAACACTTTCAACAGAAAAACACACATATTAAACTAAATGTGGGCCCTGTATTCCTATGCACCCTTGTGGCCTTCCAAAGGTTTTCCTCAGTGCTGATAGTAAAGCGTGAATTCTTTCACATCTGCCATCAAGCAAGAGCTGACACATGTACAGCACATATCCACATACATGCTGTATGCATTAGTACTGCTTCTGTGGTATGCATAACATTGATATTGCACAAACTGTCATGACTTATCTATCATATCAGATGTTATTTGCCAAGCTGTGGTATATCAACAAATTCACCTTAGAGCCTTTTGTAGTCACTGAGGTCAGTGATAAATGTAATCTGGATTAAGATGTGATGTTCACTAGAGAACAAATACAACTTTACTACTGCTAAAGCGCAACTTAGAAACGTAAAAAAAACCAAACAAGATTTTATCAACTTTTCTCTGTGAGGCTAATGTATTTAGAATATTCAAAGTGGGTTTATATCTGGTTTCAGGGGCTTTAGGCTTATGAAGCCTGCTCAGCACATAAAAATGACCATGGAAAGTCTTTAACTGGAAAAATGAACAAAAAGCAAAGCATTGCTTTTTTTCCACATCAGCAGCATGATAAATCCAATAACTCTAGTCACTTTACTGTAAGCATATTATCCAATGTTGTGTTTGTACTTGATTTGTTAGTTCCTTTGTGTTTAACTTTTGGAATTCTGGCACATGGTTCAGTGAAACCAACTACAGAGAAGCACAAAGACAGATAACTCCAGCCACCTTCCCTGTCACACAAATACACACACTGACAAACACCACAAACGAAGCCATTCCTCCTCTCCACTCAGCCTTATAATAGGAGACTGGGGGACTCAGTCAGTGCTCCAGTACAAGTGTGTGTATATGTGTGCAATCATGTCAACTGATTCCCTTGCCTGGTGGAAAATGCTGACTTTTAATGTCTTTTTTTTACTCTTTTCATAAAACACAAAGCCACAGACTTAACTGGGCCTCTGCATCTCACTCCCCCGCCTCTCTCACTGTCCCATTCTCTCTTTCTGTGTACTTATCTCTCTCTCCCTCTCCTTCTCCTTCTGTCTTTGGCCATGGAAAATTTGATTGAGAAAGAAAGAAAAAAGGCAAGACTTCCAGTGGTGCCCTCTGGCCCCTCATCTGCCTTCACTCCTAAATACTCCTTCAGATTCACTCCCAAGGGATGCTTCATCTTGAGTGTTTTGGGTTCTTTTTTCCTTTACATGCATATATATTCATAGCCAGTCAAGCTAGTGTTTAAGACTGGACCATAATGTTAAATTCTGTCTTGTGATAAGTAACTCACATACATTTGTGCAGGGAACCAAATATGCCACTTTCAAGCCAAGCTTTGGCTTATTTTTAGAGAAAACACAAAAAGCACACCTTCCCTGGCCTGATGCCAGAAAGCAAGCAAAAATTTCATCTACGCTTTTACATTATGCATTTACAAGAGGCCTTTTAGACATGACACTGTCTGCATACTCTGAAACAAACTGGAAGTGCTGCTAAGCAAAAAAGAAAAAATTCATTAAAGATGCAATTTTGCAATAACTTTGCAATTTGTTAGCTGGGAAAATATTTCACAGTTTATTCTGCAGGTGTGACCAGAGAATAGGCTATATCTATAGACCAAATATTTTATATCATACAGTAGGTTGACATTATTGTCAGATTTTAAAGATATCTAAATGCTTCCAAGGAGCACTGTTTTTGAAAAGACCAGGCAAGCAATGGTGAGATTTTAAAAGTCAGGCTTCATATTTTAGGATCAAGCTTTAAATGAACAATACAACATTAGGTCTGACATTCTTGCCAATGGTTGTGAATGCATACAAATGGCGTATTCACATCCCAAACACTCTTGTTACAAACAGAGCATTTTACAGTCATTTAAACTACTGGAAACAGAAGCCTAGTGATTCAAACATTTCTTCCGCATTGTACATACACTGGAAATGAAACACAATATTTAGTTTTGTTGAGAGAAGAACAGATATTGTTCAATACAGTGCAACCTATGCGGCTGCAAAAGGGCCTTACAAAAAATCTGCACACGCACATATGCAACTGTTTTCCTGCTGGGTTTTATAGATTTCCCTCAGACACAGGAATTCTTTCATGTTGGACACTAACATGGTTTTCAGGTGTGCATGTCTTTCTTCACACATTCTTAATGTGACAGTGATGAATAATAACTTCCACATGGCAGAGAGAGAGAGAATGAGATTAGGTAACACCTGACAGGGAGATGAAAAGGAAATCTCCATCCCCATCTATTTATCATGCCCCCACTGTTTTCTTTTTCTCATCTTCTGTCAGCCACTTCACACTTGCTCTGTAATAGTTTTCATCTGTCAGCAATGCTTAAAATCTCTCCTTATCCTGCTGTCTAATCCCCCTCCAATCAGCTTTCAGTATGAGGGGACATGCTTTCAAATTAACAGTGGCACTCTGCCTTTTGACACAAAAGAGAAAGGAGGAAAAAACTTGAGGAGTTATTCTACAGGTCGTCAACCCCAAACACTCCTGCACTCTAGAGCTTCTGGTGGGACTCAAACACAACACCTTTAAATATACTAGGGTCATGCTTGCTGTAAATGTTAATATGGGATTATTAAGACAAATAGAGATTAATCAGATAGATCTACAGCAACAGCAGCATCTGCACTGAAATAAATCACACTTTCATGTCACACTTCTAGTTTCCAGAATAATGTTGCAACTTGACAGGGTCCAAACTCAGGTTTTACATTCACCCCTCTTTCCCTTGTTCCAGTCACATCTGCCCACCTAATGCAGTGTGCGCAAACTGCATGTAACTGAAAGCCAACAGCAGGCAGACAAATATTTGTACATCACCGCAGTTTATCTGCAATCTTCCCATCTCATGCTTCATTTATCCTTCTGTGCCTGTTCACAGACTTTTCTCCTATATCGAGTTGATCTTATAAAAAATCTCCTCTAACCACAGGAACCTGGAACAACCCTGTTTAATCCACAAGAGGGCAGCAAGCATGAAGCGAGAAAGCAACAACCATCAACTTCCCCATAAAATTAAAAAAAAACAAAAAAACTAAGTCAGGGATAATGGCATTTATCATTAGACTGAGTGTACTGTATTTAGATGGGAGCTGAAAAATATTAGGACTTATTTATATAATAGCCCACAACACTACAACCGCAACAACACAGACGCTTCCTGTGTAACCTGAAAAAAAGCACTGTTCATCCTCCTTCCCAGAGCACTAAACTTTCTCTGACTGCACTCAAAAAATACATTTTCCTCCCACACAGGCTCAAAGTGGTGACTGACAACGCCCCTTTTTATTTCCGACATCTGAACTAGGAGCTGACTTACAAGCGGTGCAAAACATGGCAGTAAGGGACCCTTAAATACTGTGACAAATACTATTTCTGAACCAGGCATAGCCGGAATTTTATTTTAAGGCTGTATTTTTTAATTTACTTATTTTTCTATGTATCTATAACCTGGAGCAGTACACAGGTCGAACCTCACCTCAAAAACACAAAGTCCGTTTGAATGGTGGCCGCAAACCCCACACTGAAAGCGCCAAGTGGCATTTAACTTAAAATAAAAGTCAGGGGGGAGAAAAGTTCACTCACCGAGTTTGGACCAAGCAGGAAACTAACGTCTGTGGAGTTCCAGGTGAGGAAAAATTAAAAAAATAATAATACTGCAAGAACAAACCTCCAGCGTGACAACACAGCAGCTGTAGTTCTCACTAGTGGTCCAAAAAAAAACCAGTCTAAATGTGCGTCTGGGAGGGAGGAGGGAGGGAGCTGGGTGTGGTTTTGAATGAAGCTAGTGGGAGGTCTGCTCGTGTGCGTGTGAGCGTGCGCACGTAGATGATTGGTGACAGGAATTTAGGGCCCCTGAGGGGAGTTAAAAAA
>VUQH01090756.1:5925-18117 GCA_015106775.1 Etroplus canarensis
TTTTTTTTTTTTTGCTTTCGTGTTTTTTTTTTTTTTTTAGAAACCCACTGGAGTCCACTACAGCGATGCTGCAGTGTTTATCAAAGCGTGATACCTTGCCTGTTCTCAGACAGCCAGCGAGCCTGGAGGAAGGAAAAGGTGAGAGCTGAGGGACTCAAACAAACAATGTTCAGTTGTCGCCGTTTCCTCAGGAAGGAGGTCAGTCGAGTTCAGACCAGCTCTGGTGAACCTATGACTTCAGTCTGCATGAAGCAGGACATTAACGTAATCCGCCATCACCGATCAATCCGTGCATCCATCAAAGCTGGAGACTGAATATCACTGATAGCAAAGAAATTTTATTTTAAAAAGTCAGCTTGTAAAAGCGTACGCTGCATGTTCCAGATGTTCACTCTTCCCCTGACAGCTGAACCGACGGATGGTGAATATGTGGTAACAAGATGTGAGGATCTGTGCACATCAGCTTGTCAGCGCTTACTGTTTGCTTTTCTCGGATGGATTTCTTGTCCTGGACGCCGTGATGGAAGGATTATCTGGGACAGCAGTCTCTGCTGCGTGATAGCAAGAGCTGGAACAAAGGGGGAGCTCCGAGGGGGCCGGCAGACTCCGGATTCCCAGAACTCCCTGGAACAAAATCTGGAGGGCATCACAGTGTGTTCCCCCGTCCAGACAAACACAGCCACACCTCCTCCCCGTCCTCTGGTAAGCCAGGCTCCCTGCTGGAGCGCGCTCAGTAGAGACTCCGGAGTAAGCACGACAACATGTTCGCGCACACGTTTTCTGTCCGTCTGCCTCGGCACAGCGCGATCTAAAACGCATCGTGTGTTTATAATAAACGGCTCAGCGTCTGTTAACTTTAGAACAAAGGTGCGTTCTGTGATGTTTCTTACCAGCTTTTAAAGTGAAAAGCCTCCATCCACGCCGCTTTTTTGCTCCTGGCTCCTGGTCAGTTTCAGGACAGCCCTGGCTGAGGCCCAGCTGATATCCAGCTGAACTCTGGCTGAGATCCGTTTCAGCTGGTGTTACATAAACTTTATGTCAACCAATTTTAATAGTTTTTGGAGGCAAAAACAGGTAAATAACGATGATGACATAAAAGCTGGAGTCCGAGGCCCTTGGACAGATGCCCACGTCACTTAATAATCCAACCCTGGCTAAGATTAAGCGAGGTTTTGCAAACAAAATTTAATTTGCGCTTTTCTGTCTTCGTCTTCTCAAAGTGTGGGTAACTGCAAGTCTACATGATGGCTTTACAACACCAGTTATGCAACAAACACTTTGGTGTAACACACACAGCAAAGATAAAAGGAAACCCTTAAGTTAATTCTTTTTTAACAGCTGTACCAGCTGTTCTCCAAAATCAGAAACATTAAATTAAATCCTGTGATTGTTCTCAGCTGTGCATTTTTCATGTTTGCAGCCAAGAGGCCATAAGTTTCTGACAGCATTACGACCAAATCGAACTCTGTTAACAATCAAGTTTCCTGGAAGAATAGTTAAAAAGGAACACTGAAGAACCAGATCTGGATCCAGTGCAGTCCTGATGGTAAAATAAAGCTCTGCAGGGAGGCTGATAAAATATGCTGATAAATGTGTATGAACCTGACAACAGCCAGTCTGGGTGCCCGTACATTCACGCCTGACTACATGTGAAACAGCAGCGTTTACACATGCAGGCAGATGTTTGGGTCCTGCTGAGTCAGTCCTTAGAGATCCCCTTTATCATAGTGCTACATACACTCACCGGCCACTTTATTAGGTTCAACTGCCTTTTAATATCAGTCAGCCAACGGCAACTCAATGTATTTAGGAAAGTAGACACGGCCAAGACAGGGTACTAAAATTCACACCAAGCATCAGAATGAGGAAGAAAGGTGATGTAAGTGACTTTGACTGTGGCATGGATGTTGAGGCCGGACAGGCGGGTCTGTGCACTTCAGAAACTGCTGATCTACTGGGATTATCCTGCACAGTCACCTCAAGCAAGTGATCTGAGAAAGGTGCCTTGCTGATGTCAGAGGTTAGAGGACAATGGCCAGACTGCTTCGAGTTGAGGCAACAGTAACTTAGATAACCAGTCATTACAGAGCAAGATATTTAGAAGAGAATCCCTAAAGCAACGTGTCAAACTTTGAAGCAGATGGGCTATAGCAGCAAAAGACCACTAAAGTCAGCTCACACTAAAACATTGCCTGGTAAGATGAGTCTTGATTTCTGCTGCCACATTCAGAAGGTAGGGTCAGAATTTGGCATCATCGATATTAAAGGATGGCTCCATCCTGCCTTGTATCAAGTGTTCAGGCTGCTAGTGATGTAAAGGCGTGGAGGATATTTTCTTGGCACACTTTGGGCCCCTTAGGACCAACTGAGCATTGTGTTGGTACAGCCGAGTGTTGCTGCTGATCACGTCCATCCCTTTATGACCACAGTGTGAGCATCTTCTCATGGCTGTGTCCACAAGGATAACGTGCCATGTCACAAAGTGAAAATCCTTTCAAAATGGTTTCTTGAATATGACGATGAGTTCAAATGGCCTCCACAGTCAGCACCTCTGGGATGTGGTGGAATAGGAGATTCTCATCATGGGCGTGCAGCCGACAAATCTGCACCACCTGTGTGACGCCGTCGTGTCACTGTAGACCAAAACCTACATTTCCAGCACCTTGTTGAATATATGCCATGAAGAATTAAGTTCTGAAGGCGAAACGTGGTTCGACTTGCTACTAGCGAGGTAGCTTGTGAAGTGGCGGGCGAGTGTATGTTCCTGATTGGTGAGTTTGCAGCTGGTCTTCCTTCAGATTACTTTGTTTTTCTGACATATTGCGAGGTTCTTGGCATGTTAAAATTTCCCAGCAGATTGTCATTAACTTCAAGATAGTCTTATAATCTGTATAAATATATATGTATAATACATGTGAAAATGCAGAATGTATCACGTTCTTTATCTCACAATATAAAGTGTCTTGAATGGCTTTTATTTCATACATTCTTCTTGTTCCACTTGTCCAATTCAGGGTCGCGGGATCTGGAGCCTATCCCAGCTGTCATAGGGTGAAAGGCGGGCTACACCCTGGACAGTTCGCCAGTCTGTCACAGAGCGACAAATAACCATTCACGCGCACACTCGCACCCACGGTCAATTTAGGATCGCTAATTATTTGCATGTCTTTGGACTGCGGGAGGAAGCCGGAGCACCCGGAGGGAACCCACAAAAGCGCGAGGAGAACACGCAAACTCCACAGAGACAGGCCTAGGCTAGCCAGACGTCAGATTTGAACCCCGTCTCTCTGGCTTTGAGGCAGCGGTGCTAATCACCGCGCCACCTTCTATTTGCATTTGGTATTATATAAATAAAATGTATTTCAATAGACTAGAACAGGTTGCAGCTACGTGCAGGTAAACAGTTGCTGTTTGAAGAGTAACAAGAACATTTAGCTTTTTCTTTCAGCATTCCTAAATTCATCACCATCAGTCCAGATATCTGCTGGCTCCACCTGAAGTCCCCATATGCTAAGTTTCCAGATGATAGCTGGTTTCCAAACTGGAAGTCTGTTCCAACCAGGAAAAAGAAAAAAAATCCATCGTGACTAAAAAATATAATAACAATAAATCAAACTGAAGACCTCAGCAATCACAGTTACCTATTTACTTCCTGTAGTTTTGACCTTCATCACACATTTTACTTTTTATCTCATACTTTTATGCCCTTACCTCTTTTTCCTTGTGTATATATAACTTTGTTAGAATATATACACTTGAACTTGATTGTTTTCATTTGGATTTAATTTTTCTTATCTCTGGGGAATATTCTGTCAGTGAGGGCCACCCTAAAAGCTTTAGTTGGTGTTTCTTGAATGGGTTCTGAGGTCTGCTTCGAATCACTGTGCTATGGTAAAAATCCAGCCTTTTTATTTAAAAAATTGGTTTCACTTTCTGGACTGAGTGCAGGACATCTGCATCCGATGCCGATATTTACTGGAATCCGTCCTTTTGTTCTGTCTCTGTAGTGTTTCCAGACGTTGGTTGCCACACATTCAGTGATTAATGTTTACTTCTGTCATGCTGAACATTTGGAGAGGAGCTCTTTTCGTAAGATGTCCCTCTTTTTGTACCTTCAGATACTGAGAAGTTACAGATATTTCACTGTGGTTTGGTGGGAAAGAGTGACGCGCTGATCACAGCGTTGACATGCTGATGGACACAACATACTGGAAAAAAACAGAGGCAACAGCAGAATATTTATTAACTTCAGCTGTACAAGTTCAGAACTTAAACTTATAACCACAGTGTTTACAAGAATATTGGGATTTTTCTTGATCGATGTGACCAACGGCCACCTTGGGCATGTTAAAATCTAAAAAGTGGATGTGCTGTTCATACACGATTATAGCCGTTTGACATTATATACAAGTAAGTGTCAGGAATCGTGTTATCTGAGGAACTAATTTAGCAAATGAACCAGCTGGCATTTCGACTTTGCTGGCTGAATCTGGTGATGAATACCTGCTAATATTGGCTTGCAGTACTAATCTTCTTCTTCTTCTTTCGGCTGCTCCCTTTAGGGGTCGCCACCGCGGATCATCTGCCTCCATCTCACCCTATCCCTTGCATCCTCTTCCCTCACACCAGCCCTCTGCATGTCCGATTCAGTGCATCCATGAACCTTCGTCTGTGGTCTTCCTCTTCTCCTCCCGCCTGGCAGCTCCATCCTCCTTTATACTTGTCAGTTCACCGACAGAAGCAACTGTGAGAGTCCTGGAAGTTCCAGTTTAGTTATTTCACAAACCAAGTGATAATACAAAATGTTAATTACAAAAAGAAAACCCCAAAAACCAACAGAAAAAGAGAACTAAACAGTGAATCGATTACTGAAGTAAATCTCTGCCAGTCATTCTTCTTCTTCTTCTTTTGACTTCTCCCTCTGGGGGGCCTCCAAATTAGAGCATCTACCTCCATCTCATCCTTTCCCTTGCATCGTCTCCTGCCACACCAACCCTCTGCGCGTCCTCCTTCACTACATCCATCTCTTTGTGGCCTTCCTCCTCTCCTCTTGCATGGCAGCTCCATCTCCAGCAACCTCTGTCCAGTATATCCACTATCTCTTCTCAGTACATGTCCAGACCATCTTAACCTTGCGTCTCTTGCTCTGTTTTGTCTCCTCAACCTGAGCCGTCCATCTGATGTACTCCTTTCTAATCCCATCCATCCTGGTCACTCCAAGTGAAAACCTCAGCATCTTCTACTCTGACATCTCCAACTCCAGCTTCTCTCCTTTTATCACTGCCTCCATCTCCAAACCATTCATCATAGCAGGTCTCGTTACCATCATGAAAACCTTCCCTTTTACTCTTGCAATTTCTAAGCAATATCCCCCCCTGGGATTCATAAAGTATTCTGACTGATTGGTTGATTGCTTGATTGATGCTATCCTTCTCTCACAAAGCACCCCTGACACTCATCTCCACGCACTCCACCCTGCCTGCACTCTCTTCTTCACCTCTCTCGTGCTCCGTCCGTTGCTTTGGTACTGCCAGATTTCTTAAAGTTTATTAAAAGTCGCACATAAACTTGTCTTAAAACCAGGCTTTGATAGAGCCCCTCTGCAGGACTATGATGCAGAGGCGCTGTTAATGTTGATTTTATGCTTCAGTGGCGCAAATTTACAACAAATTTAAGAATAATCAGATTATACAGAGACACAATATGAAGAAAATCTGGGGAATTTGAGGGCCCCACTTTGCTTTGCTGGTAATCAAACCTTGACCAGTAGCCAGTGGAAAATCATCACCACTGAAAATGTAGGACAGATGAGGATGAGCTTATCACTGGACAACTCGTGTCTCAGGAGGACTCTTCCAGCAGGACCAGAGATTAAGTATGTTTCAAAACACAGCTGATGTCCAACTGTGTCTTAAACAAAATGGTTCAATGCGTCCTCGGTGATTGCAGAGGCGGGGGATATGACCCACAGTCCTGGGTTACCACCGCTCAAACCTGTTGTGTTTCTGACTCCAGCCTGAAGAGCTGTCCAGACCGAAGAGCGTGTGAAGATGAAATTTGTCTTTCATTCATTCATTCATTCATTCATTCATTCATCTTCTTCCACTTATCCAGTTCAGGGTGGCGGTGGTTGACCGAGCTTATCCCAGCTGTCCTGGGGCGAAAGGCGGGGTACGCCCTGGACAGGTTGCCAGTCTGTCGCAGAGCCAGCACAGAGGGACAGACAGGGACACATTTCACAACCTATCCGCTTTGCACGTCTTTTTACTGATGCAAATTCAACACAGAAGGGCCTAAGCTGGCCTGCTGTTGGATTCGAACCCGGACCCTCGAAATATGTCTTAAATATTCATAAATATGTCATCAACATTTTTAAGAATGGCTACTGCACAAAGAGCAGCCACTTTTTTTTTTTTTTTAGTATGTTTCCTTCTGTTTTACAGCATCCTTTCAATTCCTGACTTTAACACGCCTGTACCCATCCACATTCCATGTTTGTATGGGGGTTGTTATCACACACACACAGAAACACACAGACACACAGAAACACACAGACACACTTATTTTTCCCTCCGTTTTCTTACATTACACTGACCTTAGACCACACTACACTAAAATGTTAATGATTTACATTAAGGAGGCTTTTTCTATTTTGTCCCCCACAGAGAGGTGACTCCGGACAATGTGACAGCGTGATCAGAGTTACGTTCCCACAATAGGACTAAACGCACACACACCTACCCACACAGGGCTGAGTGTTAACAGATGCGTGTCCTCTGGCTGGCCGCTCGGCTCTCACTCCTCCTGCAGGTCTGATTGCTCGATGCAGACCTAATGCGGCGTGAAACTCAAAGATCACCAAGAACAAACAGCAGAAAGCCTTAACCTCAGATGACAGAAGATATAATGAGCGCGGGATTGTGCAACGAAATGACAGTCGTTGCATAACAGTTAAAGGAACAATCCCACATTTCTTCTGGTGAGAAAACCTGCTGTGGTGCATTTGAGGGACTTCCCGGGATCTCTTTCTAATTAAACATATTTACACCCATAAAACAGGGATCTGCTCAAGTCTAACGAAGCTTCATTTATGGGAGTTTTCCATCCTGGCACCAGATGCCAGCTCAACAGAGCCTCCATAGCCTGTTTCAGTCTAATGAAATATCAAAGCATCTGTAAGGATCATCCCATGCTGCAGGTCCTGTAAACTACCCGTCATAAATAAAAGCTCAGGACGGCCTGTTATCTATGGCAAAAATTATTTCCATCCAATGTTATTACTGGGGACGATCCCTAAAAATGCAACGGCCACCTTCAAAGGGTTAGATTAGCAACCAGCAGCTGGACGTTGCCAAATCTTGTCAGCGACTGCTAAACTGTTCTCCAGGGCTTCAGCGTGCCTTTACCATAAAGTAGAAGACATTGCGCAAGACGAATTAAACTGACTGACTTTAAAACCAGAAACACTGGATCCCTGCAGTTTAACTGCTGGTTCACAGTAATGCTGCGGCTGAACTCTGGCTCTGATGATGGAAGCCGCTGAGAGCCAGTGAGATTTATTCTGTTTTCCACTTAAGCGCTCAGCTTGTGTTTCTCAAACTCGTTCTCCTTAAAGTCATAACTTACATCATGTCAAGGGCAACCCATCTCGGGTCGGGGTACAGTTTGGCTAATGTCTGCGCCTTTTTATTGATTTTATTTAGTTGCTTTTTTGAAACACGGCATTTGACAGGAAAGCTGGACCCCCTTTTGTCAGAACTGCCTTAATTCTTTGTGGCAAAGATTCAACACAGTGCTGGAAACATTCTTCAGCGCTTTCGGTCCATTTTGACACGATGGCGTCACGCAGTTGCTGCAGATTTGACGGAAGCACATCCACGATGAGACTCTCCACGTTCCTCCACATCCCAAAGGTGCTCTGCTGGATTGAGGTCTGCTGACTGTGGAGGACATTTGAGTGCAGTCAACTCAATGTCATGTTTGAGAAGATTTGAACTTTGCCGTGAGAAGATGGGTACACTGTGGTCATAAAGGGACGGACACGGTCAGCAACAATCCTCAGGTGGGCTGTGGGGTTTAAACGATGCTCATTTGGTCCTAAGGGGCCCAAAGTGGGCCAAGAAAAGACTCTTAACATCTTCAGGTAGTCCAGAATTAGAACTGCTTCAGCTTAAAAAACTCATCTGTCTGACAGTGGAGCCGTGAATGAAGCAGTGCTGGCAAAATAAACGGCGTATTTTAGACGGCCGCAGATCTTTAACCCACAATTAATCCCCTGTACCCAGCTGATTTTCGATGAGGAAACATTTTGAAGTCATGACACCTGATCAAACGCTCATGTCACTTGGGATAAGCCTGTAATCAACTTCCCTAAAGGCATCTGTTCAAAGAAGATGAACTGTCTCATCTACTCCTTTTTATTGGATTGCAGTTTTACTGGAATGGTTAAAGGCTGGTCTCACATTCTGCATGAAAGAAAAAAGGAGGATACACCCCACAGAGAAAGTTAGGCTGACCAGCCTAATGTCCGGTTGCCAGGAAAATGAATAGCTGCAATGACTGACTAAAAGGTGCAAACAGTAGTGGAAATGCAGTGTATGTGGCAAAATCAGGTTATACAGTTCTAACAAGCTTGAAAGTCAATTTGTGGAATGAGCAAGTTTTTCTTCAACACAGCCTGAACTCTTAGGAAAGCTTTCTTTTCATTTTTTTTCTTTACGTAGTCTTCAGGAATAGTTCTTCAGGCTTCTTAAAGAACATTTCAAAGCTCTTCTTTGGATGTTGACTGCCTTTTGTTCCGTTCTCTGTCACACGGCTTCATTAATGTTGCGATCCGGGTGCAGTTCCTGTGTAATTTGGAGTGCCTCAGCCTTTTCTCCCTGGTTCCCTTCCTTAAGAATGGCTTCTAAACAGACACTCTTACACTGAGACCACTTCTGAAGAGGCTTTGGTGAACAGTAGGCGGATCAACTGAAGGGCCATGCATCTCTGAGGACCTCAGGTTTTTCTGGAGTTTTTCCAGTTTCTTAAGCAGGTTACTTTCAAATACTGTTCGCCTGCTGTAGATAGTTTGTTAAGTCTGTTGTCTCCACTTGCCCAGTTTCCTCTTTGTGTTGAGGACACACTACACACCGTGTCGAGATACGCCAAGCTTTCAGCCAACAGCTCTTTCGCAATGGACTTGTTGGTGCAAAAATACCATTTTATGTTTGTCAGACTGTGTTATCTTTGGCATTTTTTGTAGATTCTGCTCTAGAAATGGAGCAAATGATGTAGTTTTGCAGCAGGCTGCCAGTAAGTAAGTGCATAAAGATAAAATGTAAAATTGGTTCTTTACCAAGTTATGTGTAGACACAACGCTGGTTCATCCCTTATCTTAGGTGCCCTTTTATGCTTTTGGTTTGTCTTTTGAGCTCGCTGTCACCGCTGTAGGAGCTGACTTCTTGGCTGGATCTTTACCAAACTTTGTGTGCTTAATACCTGTGATGGGTAAAAGAACTGATCACATTTAGGAGATTGCGGGGTCAGTGGTCAAGGTCACACGGATTCATTTACGAAATTCTTGCTACCATCGTAGTAGCTTGCTGGGCAGCTGGATCCTAACCAAATTTTTTTATACTTAATTGCTATGATGATTAGGTTAACTGATAACAAGGTCAGGGTCAGAAGAGGTCATCACTGAAAACATCATTACCACCATAGGAGCTGACTGGACTCTGATCCTTGTCAGTGCTTGAATGGTTAATCACCATGATGGATAGAAAAACTGATGGCATTTACAAGTTTATTGGGTCAAAGGTCAGGGTCAACCAGGCTCGTGGCACAGTGTTGGGCAAGTCACTTAGAATGTGTACTGTGCTCCTCTTCAGTCACCTCTGCTAAAAACAACTGACAAGCAAGAACAAGCTGTTTGCTGTTGTTAGGCGTCTAAAGTGAAGGCCGACCAAATGCACCAAACAAAAACAAATGCTGCACTTTAGAGGGGAATCCCTCAAGCATGAGAAAGCAGAAACCCGGATTCCTGACTTGCTCACTTAGAAATTCATCAGGCGTCGGATGAGGCAGGGACAGAGGGCCTCTGACAGAGCGCTACTGTTTCACTGCGATGTCTCTGTTGGTCTGATGTGAAAGCAGATGAGGTCTTTAGCTCCTTACCTGAGTCACTGTGGGAAGAGCGAGGGCTCTGCAGCAACATCTCTGTAAAATACACTGAAATCCCAAACAGGTTGGGGAGAAACAGGAAACTCCGGAGCTATAATAACAAACACAACCTATTTTTGAATTATAATTTGGATTGTAGATTTGGAGCAAGCATGCAAAGCTTTACTCTTTCACCGTGGCTCTTTTATGGTGCTGCATCTACGTGATCTACGTGTAATTACACACCTTCTTCACAGTTTGCAGGCACACTTCCTGCTCCAGCTCTGTGCTTGCGGTTGTGCGAGCTGTTGGTTTGTTTCCAGCCTGTCCGACCATCCAATTGTTCATACTGAACCTTTTAACTTCCGGTCACTGTTGTTGTCGGCAATTTCACTCCAGAGTCTGGGCCCTGATGGTTCGCCGCTCGATGCTGGAACACACGTCCTCATTTATGTCCTGACATGATCACAGCTTCATTCAGACACCTATAGCAGCACGTAGCTCCATGTTTTTAAGATGAAACATTTCAGGATCTCTGATGCTGTGATGCGGTGGAGCAGACTGGAAAAAATTACTAACACGCTGATGTATCTCTCTTTATCATCTGGTATGTTATACTGTCAGGGTGCCATTCGTGACAAAACCAGAGGAGGGGATGCTTTTTTTAAATGAAAAGAGGTCAGGAATCGCAGTGGGCCTGTCTGCTTTTGCTATATGAATGAAGCCTGTTTGAATATGTATGATTTATTTTTGCTCTCAGTGTAATGTTTATAGAATAATTATGAAGTTCAGTGATAAAGGGTCCCAACTTAAACTTATAACCATAGTGTTTCAGAACCAGAACTTCAAAATGTATTAATCCCAGGGGGGGAAATTGCTTGTGTTACAATTTATATGAATGTACCTTTGGCTGCTCCCCTGTATTCTCCCCAAGGGGTCACCGCAGTGGATTAATACACACTGGTAATTCGGCAGATGTCTGACGCAAGATGCCCTTCCTGACACAACCTTCCATGGTGAAGGGGGCTTATGTCCCCGTCTGGAATTGAAGCAGGGACCTTTTGCTTGTAAGGCAAATATATAAACCACTACATTACGAGGGGCCACTATATTTATACAAATATGATATGTATATCCCCACTTGCCCTATGGGCAGTCTTTTGTCCTTCGAGGCCTGGGCGGTTGAGGGTTCTGCGCAGTATCTTAGCTGTTCATAGGACTGTGCTCTTCTGGACAGAGATCTTGGATGTCGTTCCTGGAATCTGCAGGAGCCACTCTCCCAGTTTGGGGGGTCACTGCTCCGAGTGTTCCGATTACCACGGGGACCACTGTTGCCTTCACCTTCCACATCTTTTCTAGTTCTTCTCTCAGCCCTTGGTATTTCTTGAGTTTCTTGTGTTCCATCTTCCTGATGTTGCTATCATTTGGGATTGCTACATTTATCACTACAGCCTTCTTCCTCTGCTTATCCACCACTACTATGTCAGGTTGGTTAGCCGTCACCAGTTTGAATGACTGTATCTGGTATATATACAGTGGGTACGGAAAGTATTCAGACCCCTTTAAATTTTTTCACTCTTTGTGTCATTGCAGCCATTTGCCAAAATCAAAAAAGTTCATTTTATTTCTCATTAATGTACACTCAGCACCCCATCTTGACAGAAAAAAACCAGAAATGTAGAAATTTTTGCAAATTAATTAAAAAAGAAAAAGTGAAATATCACATGGTCATAAGCATTCAGACCCTTTTCGGTGACACTCATATTTAACGCACATGCTGTCCATTTCTTCTGATCCTCCTTGAGATGGTTCTGCTCCTTCATTGGAGTCCAGCTGTGTTTAATTAAACTGATTGGACTTGATTAGGAAAGGCACACACCTGTCTATATAAGACCTTACAGCTCACAGTGCATGTCAGAGCAAATGAGAATCATGAGGTGGAAGGAACTGCCCAAGGAGCTCAGAGACAGAATTGTGGCAAGGCACAGATCTGGCCAAGGTTACAAAAGAATTTCTGCAGCACTCAAGGTTCCTAAGAGCACAGTGGCCTCC
>VUQH01090757.1:9904-24826 GCA_015106775.1 Etroplus canarensis
TGTGTGCGCGCGTGCGTGCGTGCGTGTGCGTGCGTGTGTATGTGTGCTTCTGTGCGCGCGCGCATGTGTCTCTGGAGATTTAATGGTTCTGCTCCCGTCTGACGTTGCTGGTGTGAGCAGAAGGTGAGGGAGGAATCCCATCTCCCTCTCCCTCAGCCCCTCCCTGTGAACCAGGACTGATCAGGGGGGACTGACTTCCTATGTAAAAACAACATGAAGGGGGTAAGTACCTCACCACCCCTTTGTCCTAACTCCTTCACGAGCTCACCATACATTCAGGTACTGCCTTTCTGCTCATAAAAAAATAGTATTCAATCATGGCACATTGTTATTCCTAAATAGTAGGTTATGGTTGATTAAACGACTTCTCTCTGTCGTGGTGGAGGGGAGAAGGGAGACTTATTGATCAGCAGTGCTGTCAGAGCCCCACATCTTCTGTAATGAGAAACAGACTCCTTGTACTCACATCTTCTGATCACATTAATGTGAAGATTACAAATTAAAATAATGTTTCACCTCAGTGTCATGCTCACTTTATATCAACTGAGCATGAAAGTCACTGTTCAGTTGTAATTGAATGTTATTTAATCAGTAGTCATGGTGTTTAACTTAAACGAATATATTGTGTGTGTGTGGATTTTTGCATGATATCTAAATAAGCAGGTAAGTCATTTGTTTAGACATAGCCCTAATAATGCAAATGGAAAAGATTTAATTGTACATATATATGGACTAAAATAAATCACTTTTTTTCTGAAGCTTTTTCCCACTCTTGATTCTATAATTGTAATGTTATTTACATTCTTCCTTGCTCTAAAATTGGTCTTACTCCAAAAGATGTGGAAGATGTCAAGTTCGTCATCAACTATGACTATCCCAGCTCCTCTGAGGATTATGTCCATCGTATTGGACGTACAGCCCGCAGTACCAACAAGGGCACAGCCTACACATTCTTCACACCAGGAAACCTGCGGCAGGCACGTGACCTTGTCCGGGTGCTGGAGGAGGCGCGCCAAGCCATTAATCCTAAACTGCTTCAGCTTGTGGACTCAGGCCGTGGAGGAGGCGGTGGTAAGAAGGACTTTTTCACTCTCTTATAGCTAAAAAAAACACGCAATAGAATAGAGATTTATTATACATTATATGGACACAAGTACTGGGCCACTTGCACATTGCACCTACAGGAGCTTTTATGACATCTCATTTTAAATCCGTAGGCATTAATATGGAGTTGGTCCCTCCTTTGCAGCTACAACAACTTCCAAGATTTTGGAACGTGTCTGTGGGAATTTTTGCCCATTTATCCAAAAGAGCATTTGTGATTTCAGACACTGATGTCAGATGAGTGGGCCTGGCTCCCACTCTCTGTTCTAGGTCATCCCGAAAGTGTTCAGTGGGGTTGAGGCCAGGGCTTGGTGTGGTTTACAAACTCCTCCAGCCATGTCTCTATGGACCTTGCTTTGTGCACTGGATCACAGTCATGCTGGAACAGAAAAGGGCTTTCATCAAAATATTCCCACAAAGTTGGAAGCATAGAATTGTCCAAATTCTCTTGGCAAGCTGAAGCATTAAGATCTACTATCTATAGAAGTAAGGGACCCAGGCCAACCCCAGAAAACCAACCCCATAGCATTGTCCTTCCTCCAAACTTTACAGATGGCACAATGCAGTTAGGCAGGTAACGTTCTCCTGGCATTTGCCAAACCCCGTCTCATCTGTCAAACTGCCAGATAAAGAAGCATGATTCGTTATTCCACAGGACACGTTTCCACTGCTCCAAAGTCCAGTGGCAGTGTGCTTTACATTACTCCATCCAACACTCGGCATTGTGTTTGGTGATGTACAGTTGGCATACAGCTGCTCAGCCATGGAAACCCATGCCATGAAGTTTGGGAGAGTTGGTGACTCACTGTGTGCTTCAGCGATCCAACTTTGTAACTTGATGTAGTCTGCCAGTAGGTAGCTAGCTGAGTGTCTGTGGTTCCTAAACACTTCCACTTTGGACTAATTCCACTTACAGTTGATCGTGGAATATGTAGGAGGGAAGAAATTTCACCATCTGAGTTGCTGCAACAGTGCCATCTTATTACAGTATTAGAATCGGAATCCTTTATTAATCCCAGGGGGAGAAATTGCATTTCCACTCTGGAATTCAGTGAGCTCTTAAGAAAAACCCATTCTTTCACAAATGTTTGTAAAGGCAGACTGTATGGCTGGGTGCTTGATTTTCTACACCTGTGCCAATGGAACTGGTTGAGTCACCTGAATTCAGTGATTGCGAGGTGTGGCCCAATACTTTTGGCTGGTTGAATTATGAATGCTTAAATCATCTGAAAAGGTAATGATGAATGATTTGCACGTGTTGTTTGTTCAGGTGGCAGAATGCGCTATCGTGGCAGCAACTCCAATAACCCTAACCTCATGTACCAGGAGGAGTGTGATCGGCGTATGCGCTCTAGTGGAGGCGGAGGAGGCAAAGACAGCCGCAGCGGCTTTGGCCGTGATAGCCGCAACAACCGCGACGGAGACCGCTCTGCTTCCTCGTACAGGGACAGAAGCAGGGATCACAGAAACAGCTACAACTCAGGCTCAGATCAGTACCAGAGCTACAACAGCGGTGGCAGTAGCAGCTACAACAGTCGCAGTGGAGGCCAGTCTGGTGGTAGTGGAGGTCAAGATCAGACGAGCCAACCGCAGGGTCAATTTGGCCAGGCTCCTCCTCCACCATCAGGAGGGCCGCAGCCCCTAATGGCTCAGCAGTTTGCTCCACCACAGCCCCCACTCATGGGCTTCATGGGGCAACCGCCATACCCTTTTCCTTCTGCTCCCCCTCCTCCCCCAGGTCCCCCACCTCCCAGGAAATAGAATAAGCAAGCACTGAATTGATTTGTGCTACTTCTGTGTTCCCAGGTTACCATTGTGTTTTTAAACTCTTGTAATCTTAATGAGGCAGGGGTTTAAAGAAATATATCTAAGAAGGTAAGGGCTTATATTTTCTATTTGTTTTTTACTTTTTATTAAACCCAAAATGAGGAACTTAAATCGTCCAATAGAAATGGAAATCTCTAAATTTTTCTAAGGACATTTCAAAGTAGACTCATCACTGTCCATGTACCATAAGGGGAACAAGTATTTTGTTTTTATTCCAACCAAATGCCACTTTGAACTGTCAGCTGTGTTAGGATTTGGTGAATGTGAAAACGAGTTTAGACTGAAGCCTCAGCATTGTGTGGATGAGAGGGTTGGTCTACTAGAAATTCATTTTTAATAGACAGTCACATTCCAGACTCACAACTTTGTAGTAGCTCAGATGGACTTGTTCAGTTTGAGACGTTTTGACTAACATTGTAGTTTATTTATTCAATACATTTTAGATTTATTCTAAACACCGAAGCAACAAAATTGTGACTCTTCTCTCCAGTAGTTGTTGTACCATTCATTCTCTTAGTTTTTAGTGTGATTGTCATACTGGATTCAGATTCTGTCATGCATGCTTTTACTTTTTACTGTTCTGTAGCAATATTAAGTACATTTTTGACTAAAAAGCAGTTTGTTGCTTCCGTTTTCCTCTTGCTGTCATTTCTACTGTGTTTTCTTAAATAAAGTAATCAAATCTGTTTCTTTTCAAATTCTGAATCAAGATTATACATGTAGTCAGTTGCCTGTTCAGATGACTTTATTTGCATTACATACATAATAGAAGTACATTCTCAGTTTGTACCTATCAGTATGTACATGTGTTTTATTGGTAAATCTGGATATTGGCATTGTGCTTTATTTACAGTAGGAGCACAAATAGGATAGGCATTCCCTCTCATAGAAATACATCTGCACAGGTATGAATACAGCGTCAGTGACACTCTTCTGGTAGTGAGCACATGGTGTTTTTTTTTGTGCATTAGTCTTAAAAATCTGGATGGAATTTAGTTGATGGCCGGACTAAACTTACATTTTTTAGTTAAGGAAATAAATTCAAGTTGTTTCTTCTCGCCAGACTGAGTTAATGTGACAGATGCAGTCAAGTTATTTAATCAAAAGTCCAAGAATTTGTATTTGTTATTATAACCAGTTTGGTAAAGGGAACTTAAATCCACCCAAATCTAAATATTATAAGATAGTTTATTCTCTTCACTTTTTTCCTAGTCATGGAAATGGTGTATTTAGCTGTAACAGTGAGAAAAACCTCACATTGTTCTCAAAATGTGGAAGAGAGCCCATTGATGGGATACAGAATCACTGTAGGTGGGGCATGGATGATCACAGATAACCAGGGGAAACAGACATACAGGAAAAGTAAATGTATTTGGCGGTTCTATTATCCTGAACTTAATTCAAATCCTCTGTTTAAGAGTGAGGCCTAAAGCCTTCATCACTCCTACATGCTCATAGTAGTTCAAGTTCAAAATGTAATGTGTAAGGGATGTACAGATAGGTCTATAAGTATATTTAAGACAATGACATTTTTTTGTAATTTTGCGTCTGTACACCACCACAGTGGATTTTAAATTAAACAGTCAAAATCTGATTCAAGTGCAGACTTTCAGCTTTAATGCAAGGGGTTTGACAAAAGAATTACATTAACTGTTTAGGCATTGTAGCCATTTTTATACATATTCCCCTATTTTCAGAGGCCTTAAAGTAATGCCAAGTGACTGACAGGCACTTTTATGGCCAGGTGAGGCCTATTCCCTCTTTATCCATGACAGACTTGGTAGATAAAACGATCTGGAGGTGATTCCAAGTGTTGAACTTGCATTTGGTAGCTGTTCACTGAAACTCAATATGTGGTACACGGAGATGTCAGTGCAAATTAAGGAGGCCATGGTTAGGCTGAAAAACCAAAAGTAAACCTATTAGAGAGATAGCAGAAACTTGGCTAAACCAACAATCTGGAACATTCCTAAAAAGAAGAAATGCACTGTCCAACTCAACACCACCAAAAAGCCTGGAAGACCACAGAAGACAACTAGAAGTGTATGATCACAGAATTCTTTGCTTAAGATAGACCCTTTCACAATATGTAGCCAAGTCTAGAACACTCCAGGAGGTAAGTGCATCATTGTCAAAGTCTACAATCAAGAGTTGCGTTCATGAAAGGAAAAAATGATGGTTTACAAGGTGCAAACCACTGGTTTCACTCAAGGCCAGATTAGATTGTGCTTGAAAGCATCTAAAGAGCCTGTCCAGTTACAGAAAAAAATCTTTGGAGATGAAACAAAGATTAACTTGTACGAGAATAATGGGAAAAGAAAAGTAGAGAGAGGGAAAGGAACAACTCGTGATCCAACGCGTACAACATCTATCAGACATGGTAGATGCACTGCTATGGCATGGGCATGTATGACTGCCAATGAAAGTAGGTCACTACTGTTTGTTGATGTGACTGCTGACAGAAGTAGCAGGATGAATTCTGACATGTACAGGGCTGTACTCTCCTTAGATTCAGCCAAATGCTGCAGCACTGGATGTTGCTTCACAGTGCAAATGGATAATGACCCAAAGCATACTGCAAAAGCAAATCAAGAATTTCTAAAGGCAAAGAAATGGGATATTCTTTAATGGCCAAGTCAGTCAGTTGCTCTCCACCCAATAGAGCAGGTTTAAAGTTACTGAAGACAAAACTGAAGGCAGAGACACCCACAAACAAGCGGCAACTGAAGGCTGCACTTAAGGCCTGACAGAGCATCTCAAGAGAAAAAACACCGCATCTGGTGACGTTCATGGGATTTAGACTTAAGGTAGTCACTGAAAGCAAAGGATTTTCATCCAAGTTGGTTGTAAGTTTGTCCCATCACTAATCACAAATAGGGGTCTCTGCATAAAAATAGCTGTAATTCCTAAAGAATTAATGCTGAAAGTCTGGATTTCAATCACATCTTGATTGATTTAAAATCTGCTGTGGTGGTATACAGAGGCAAAACTACCAAAAAAAAGAGAAAAAAGTAATTGTAACAACACTTATGGAGCGAACTGTGGTTAAGACAAGTTTTCTTCTTTGTGGACTTTTAAAATGAAAATCTGTTTTAGTTCCCAAAAAGCATATTTACAGTAAATCTACAGTAGGTTAAAACTACACTTTTTACAATGTGCTGCAGCAAAATTTACAGTGGAGATTACCTTTATTATTGCTTTCTTCCTGCTAATCCCAGAGGTCAGCAGCAAAATAGCACAGATTTGTACTGATCTCTAGCACACAGAACATCTTAAAGGTCAATTGCACAGTTTAATATAGAGCGAGTTACCATTTTAAATTTAATACATGTACAGCTGAATCAGTATTACACAGTGAGTAATTTCTTAAATCAATCCCTCATAACTGATTGGACTCAACAGCTGTATCTCCGATGTGTCTTAGACAAAGCCTGGCTGATCATAGAGCTGCAATCCAATCAACTCCACAGTCACAGATATTAGAATAATCCTGTAATATAATATCGATGTCATTTGTTTCACAAAGTTTTTTTTTCAGTTAAGGACATGAACACATGAAAACAAAGATCAGATCAGTCATTTGTATACATATATGTACAAAACAAAAGAAAAAGGTTTCATCTCAGGCACATGTGGTAGAATCAAACGAGAAGTCAGTGACTTCAACTCACATGTTCCACTTTGGGTCAATCAACTGTAGAAACTCAGGAAGAAAGAGAAGACAGTGTAGTGTAAAACGGAATGATTTCATTTGTGAAATTTAGACAAAATAAGTGTGTGTCAGGTTAACTCAAGGTCCTGAGTGAAACATAAGGTGATAAAGTGTCCCGATCTTTTGAAAACAGAAAAGTGCAGACATTTTTAACAGGCAGAGATTTAGCGCCCTTCATTCATTTTCCTTTTGACATGTCACTGACATGTCACTGAAGGAAAAGGAAGCCAATGGATGTTTGAGGCTCCTTGTATTCTCCATGCTGGTTCACACTTCCAGGACTTACAGGTACAGCTGATTACAACAAAGCCTTAATTCATGTTATCAGTTACACCCTGTGCTTTTCCTACCACGACAAGCTATATCTGCTGCAAAAATCAGGCCCGTTTTCACAGCTGTGACACCCCCACCCCACAGACACTGCTTAAAAACCACAAACCAATTCCAGTACAATTTATACATAATGTATTGTACTGGTGCACCATGGAATATTTGTCATTTTATCATTTCAGATTAGCTTCTCATACTGTAAACACACCTCCCACTTGGCTTAAATGAAAACACTTCTTAAATAACTTCAAATGTGGGAAATGACTGTTAGATTTACTTTCATTTCTTCTAACACCTGTTTTTATTTAAAGTGAAAGTAGTTTTTAATAAGATGCAATTAAGTTGTGCTAAATTTTATCATTTGATAAGAAAAAATTGAAACTTTTTCATGAACTATTATTTTTCGACTTATTTTTGAAGCATTTAGCTGACCTAACTGAGTGTAACGGAAAGATAGTACTAATGGAGTGACAGAAATGACCGCTATGAAGACAGGAATGCAGACTCAGATTAAGCATTTCCCCTTTTAACAAATAATGACAGACACAAGCTGTTACTACATGTAATTCACATGACGTGGGACTTGTTTTGCTGTATGTATATTTGACAAATGCACACATTCAGTTTTTAAAGGCTCAACTTGTTTTACCAAAAGCCACTGCACTGTATTGTTTCTGATGGATGGCTTTATATCGCTGCATTGGACTGATTGCTGGAAAAGACAAAGTAGCAACAACACTTGTGAACATGGATACGATCAAATAAGGACTGAAAGGCTGTGAACGAAGGCACGCAGAGGAAGCTGGTTCCCACAACTGCTCTCAGAGTTTGAAATCACTGAGGCATAAAGAGGTCTCCTTGTCTCAGTCAACACTGAGGGAAAGCTTCAACCTAAATGTAAAAGGAAGCAGCAGATCGCATGACAGGAGACTGGTCCTTCATGTTAAAGGTTCCCCCAAGTGTTTGGAGGTGGGAACTGGTCGACATCACCGGATTCATCATAAGATTTGTCTCCCAGGTTGAAAGTTAGCTTGTACCGCAAACGGACTTTTTCCTGGAACACAAAGGAAAAACAATCAGTTCAAATCATCAGTAAAGCTTTATGTTTACATTTACAGTTTTAACCCATCAGTCTTCTTTACTGCCTTTGCACTTTTAAGATAGCACCCTAAACATTTATCTGATTTAAAGGTATAGTTTATTTTCCACACAACTACGGTTGCACATGGTATTTATTCAGTCGGTGCATTTCCTACACAATGAGTACGCCCTTTTGAGTGGGGAGACAATAGATAAGTAATTGATTGACTGATTGATTAATTGAGCCTTTAATTGTCACTTGCAATGTCACACATACATGTTACCTGCAGTGAAATTGGACCCCTCCGACCATACATACATACATTACATCACATAGGGAAGACAGATCAGAGAGGTAGCATGGTAAGAAAAACAATGAAATACATGAGGGGAGAGGAGGAGAAAAAAAGGCTCCACCCAGACTGATCTCCTAAGAGGAGAGAGTAATGCACTGCTGCAAAAATCAGCAGCAACATGTATTTAAGCCCCCATCATTCAAGTGTAAACTATATTTACAATATTTTAAAACAAACACTCAAACAGGGAAGTTGTATAGGTGCCTTTCCTCTCGTTAAAGCAACCACACTCCTTTGACAAAAACCATAATTTTACCTCAGAAGATGTGAGAATTGCTGCTGAACTGTGTTCTTGGTGGGTGTGTTTGTATTAATTTGTGTTCAAATCCCCTCAACATTTCTCTCCACCCACTCCACTCTGCCTGCCTTCAACTCTCTTATGCACTGTCCATTGCTTTAGATGGTTGAACCCAGGTATTTAAATTTGTCCATGTTCACTACCTCTCCTCCTTACATCTTCACCATTCCACCTGCCTCCCTCTCATTAATACACATGTACTCTGTCTTGCTTCAGCTGACTTTCATTACGCTTCTCTCCAGTGCATACCTCCAATTCTCCGGGTTCTCTTCCACCTGTTCCCTGCTCTCACTACAGATCACAATGCCATCTGTGAACATCATAGTCCATGGAAACTCCTGCCTGACCTCATCTGTTAACCTGTCCATGACTACTGCAAACAAGAAGGGGCTCAGAGCTGATCCCTGACGTAATCCCACCCCCACCTTAAACACATTTGTCACTCCAACCACACACCTCACCACTGTCCTCATACATGTCCTACACCACCCTCGCATACTTCTGCCACTCATGACTTCCTCATACAATAAGTTCCTCTATTTCTCCGAATCCACAAAGACACAGTGCAACTCCTTCTGACCTGCTCTAGACTTCATCAGCACTATGAAAGCAAAACATATCTGTTGTACTCTTCTGGTATCAGGGTAAATGAATAAAATAAGTGAAACAGATATTCTGTCCTGAGGTAATCTCTAGCAGAGTATGACATATGAGTAATGTGGTAAAAGAAGTAGAGAAGTAGAGTACCTTGTGAGGGTTAGCCAACAGTAAAATCTGAGTGATGGCAGCTGGAGGCAGGATAGGATTGAAGGCTGGCAGCTCAGTACTGGAGGGAGGCTGTAGTTTGACTTTCATCACCTAGATAATGTACACCCAGGAACAAATTAAACTCTGCGTAGCAGCTGAACAAGTCAAAAAATATGGATTCCAGCTAGCTAAAAGTCAAAATGCTCACATTACACATTAATAATACAGGCTGGCTTCTAGTAGATTCTTTCTGGATCAGATGAGATATGACCATTGCTGTTGTCAGCATGAAAAGCACAAAAAATGCACCTACTTTGGGCACAGCTGCCTGGAAGCGGATGTTTGTGACAGGGATGGGAGCTGAGGACAGCATGGAGATGATCACCACCAGCACGTCAGGTCGTAATGGTGGACAGTCACGAGCAAAGGTGAACAAAACCCGGAGACTGTGTTTGTCGAATACAGTCACTGGTAACAAGGTACCTGAAACACAAGGGCAGAAATACACGATTCAAAGAAATAATAATTAGTTTTACCTCCTTATCAACTTATGAAAATGACTATTCCTACACAGAATCCTTGTTTTTTGTTCTGGTGTGTGCTTACTAGGCTTGATAGTTTCCAGAGGCACAGTAACGTCAGCTAGAGAGATATTGTCATAGGGGTCAGCAGCAGGTAATGAGCCTTTCTCAGCAATAGTGAGACTAGGATTGGAGAGGAGAAGAGCATCAGGCTGCTCTGAATGGATGACTGAGCTGGATATTGCCCCAGGAGCAGTAGCAGGACTAGAGGAAGTGGTGGTGGAAGTTGCAGTAGGAGCAGGCCTAGAGCTGGAGCTGGACTTAGTCTGGAGATCTCGTAAAGGGACTCTAGACTGAGGCTGCAACTTATCCCTACATGAAAAACAAAAAAAACCAAAACATATTATATGGTAGCTTTATGCATGTTAAAGCCTGTCAACATTGTGTTGTTACAAAAACACTTACCACTTGACCTGTTGGCTCTCTGGAGGTAGAGACTGCTGCAACAGCGTCTTTCCAAGCAAGTCCAGCTCTTCCATGGCTTTAGGTGCAGCAGTGGGGGCCCCTACTGGTGGAGTCTGTGGTTTCTGGACCACAGCTGGTAGCAACACTGAAGCTGGTGTGGACGGAGCAGATGATTCTGTGATATCTGATGACTGAGAGAACACACACTGCAGTGTAAAAGGAGATGAAGATGGTGCAAAATTGAAAATGAAACCAGTGGCAGGACTAAATCCACTATGTGCACAGTCTTTATATGCTCTGTTTTTGTTCACAGAATTGTCCTTCTTTAAATCTGCCACTGGGCAGCAGCGAAGTTTAAGTTTTTAGAAACTTTACACATAGTGGTTTTATTGTGAACATGAATAGTATTATCTTACTTCTCACCTGAGCAGTGTTTTGAGCGTCACCATTTTCTGTTACATTCAGTCCTGAGAGAACAGAAACACCTGTTAGGTTAAATTCAACTCCAGTTTTTGGAGTGACTGAAACTTTTTCACAGGAAAACAAAGAGCACAGACAGTGTATGAAAAACATTGCCACACTGTCCCCCACTGGTTTGTGAAGTCCTGTTTTAAAGCCTCCAGCTAAGCTTTTTGGCCATTTTAATCTCAGGCTTTTTCCTAAATGTAGGAATTTTTGGCCCCTCGTAAAGAGGCTTTACCCAGAGCCAGTTCTTTAAATTTAAATTTCAAGTAATATAGATTTTAAATAATTCTGAATTCTATTTGTTTTAACTAGCATTTCATTGACTCAACAATGATATACATTTTAGTTTATCAAATGGTCACAAATAACTGAAAAATACAAATTTCTCTAAAATAAGGTAACACAAAAGCTTTACCTTTTCTACGTGTGGAACAATATGTGCATAAATACTCCCCCTCCCAAAGGTCTATTCAAAGCTAGGAAACATCATGGTCCGAAAAAGAGAAAATATCAAGTGAGTGGCAGTTCTCTAGGAAAAAATTGCCTTGTTGATGCCAGAGGTCAGAAGCAAATGGCCAGGCTACTTTGAGCTGAATAAAAGGCAACAGCAACTCACTTGTTACAACCAAGGTATGCAGAAAAACATCTCTGAAGACACAACATGTCAAATCTTGATGCAGAAGCAGCAGACTAAACAGGTGCAACTCTTATCAGCTACCAGCAGGAAATTAAGGCTACAGTTCACATTGGCTCATCAAAATTAGAAAAGATTTAAAAAATTGTTGCCTTGTCTGATGAGTCCTAACTTCTGCTGGAGCATTCAGACGACAGACTGAGAATTTAGTGCAAACAACATAAAAGCATGGATCCATCCTGCCTTGTTTCAATGCTTCAGGCTGGTGGAAGTGGTGATGTGGGGGATATTTTCTTGGCACACTTTGGACCCCTTAGTGCCAAATGAGACTGTTTAAAGGCTACAGCCTCCCTGAGTACTGTTACTGACCATGTCCTTTTATGACCACAGTATACCCATCTTCTGATGGCTGCTTCCAGCAGGATAACATGCCATGTCACAAAGCCCAGAATCAGAATCAGAATACTTTATTAATCCCCGGGGGGAAATCACTTATAAAAGACCAAGGAGATGGTGGTGGATTTCCGCAAGTCTGTCCCCACCAACCCTTCCCCCCTCTACATCAAAGGAGCAGGTGTGGAGATTGTCCCCTCCATCAAATACCTAGGAATACATCTCTCCCAACACCCTCACCAGGCGCACTAACACCATGGCTGTGATTAAGAAAGCCCAACATTGCCTCTATTTCCTGAGGAAGCTGAGGAGGGCAGGACTGAACACCAACGTCCTCAGGGCATTCTATAACTGTGCGGTGGAGAGCGTCCTGCCTCACTGTGTGGTATGGAGGCTGCGCAGTGGCAGAGAAGAAGGCTCTGCAGCGGGTGGTAAAGTCTGAACAGAGGACCATCAGATACAGCTTACCGCCCATAGGGGGCATCTACACCACCAGATGTAGGGACACCTGCATCCTCCATGACACCACCCACCCCGCCCACGAACTGTTCACTCCTCTGCCCTCTGGAAGGAGGCTTTGCTGCATCCAAGCAAAAACATCAAGACTGAAAAACAACTTCTTCCCAGATGCAGTCAGGCTGTTGAACAGCTCCACCTTCATCACTGCACACTGAACTTGACTCTGTACCTGCATTCCTCACTCTAACACACACACTTTAAAATGTTGCTGCTGCTTCTGGACATCCTTCAGATGTCCATATCACATATTTTGCACCAACTGATGCTGCTGTCCTTGTGCAAGTTGTTGTTGTTTTCTTTTTTTGTATTTATTTTGTATTATTGAGCAGTTGTGTATATTGTGGAACTTTCTGTATATAACTGCTGGGTTTTCTATTTTACTTAATCTTTTTTTTTTAAATATATCCTACACCGAGACGTGAGAATCAGGATTTCGCTCATCCTGTAATGAATGACAATAAAAAGAGTCTGAGTCTGAGTCAGAGTCAAAGCTCAAATCATCTCAAACTGGTTTCATGAGTTACTTAAATGGCCTCTGGAGTCATCTTAATCCAATAAAGTATATTTGGAGTGTGTGCAGCTGAAAAATCTGTATCAACTGTGTGATCATGTCAATATGGACCAAACTTTCAGAGTAATGTTTTCAGCACCTTGCTGAATCCATGCCATGAAGAATTGAGGCAGTTCTGAAGGCAAAATCAGAATCAGAATACTTCAATAATCCCAGGGGGGAAATTGTATTAAGGGGCCCAACCTGGTACTAGCAATGTGTACCTAAATAAAGTGGCAATCTCCTATACTAAAGATTCAATGAATGACCCTAAATTTGCTTTTGTCTGGCCAAAAACAAATCACGGTTTTCTGCTGTAAAATGATTCAACGACTAGCGATCTATAATTTTGGTAATGGTGATTATTTACATGAATTCTTCTGCCTCCACATTGATTCCATTTATTACAGTGTACTGCATTTTGGTGTCCCCATAGTGATTCTAGGTGGGGACACAAACCCCTCTCACCATGGAGGGTTGCGTCAGGAAGGGCATCTGGCCTAAAACCTCTGCCAAATTATCAACATGGATTACTCCGCTGTGGCAACCCCTTGAAGAGAATACAAGGGAGCAGCCAAAGGTACAGTGTGCCGCATTTTATTACAGGTGACTTTTCTCACTCGTCTCTGTAACACTATATAAAAATGTAGGCTTGTCCTCCTTATCAAAGAGAAGGAAGCAGAACTACATGACGTTTATTTTTATAAGGCTCTCCTTCAAAATGCCCCAATTAACTCCACTTACTATATCAGTACTTAAAGACTTTGGTGTCCAAAAATGGAATGAGCTTTAAAAAAATGTGAAGCTACACTGTTATTTTATTAGAACATTTTAAGAGTTTATATTTATGTTTTTCTGAATCCTTTCTGTACACAGGTCTCTCTTGAATGAGAGGCCATGATCTCAGCAAGAGCCGAGGATTTAATAATAAGAATGTGGTCTGCCTCTGTGGGATGCTGCATTCGAATTAGTGGAAAATAAGGAAGAATTGTGCTGAGCAGACTGGGCTGCGCTTACAGTGCTGGCTTGTTAAAATTTAAGCTTAGTAATCTACCTTTTAATTTATAAACCACATGATTTTTCCTGCTTACCCAGTGACATAAGCTCATCGTCCAAGAGGCTCATGCCCATGTTCTGAGTCAGAGTCTGTAGGCTGTAGGGTTCTGTGTTGGCTGAAACATTAAGTCCTGTCAGGTCTACGAGTGCTGATGTGCTGCTGCCTGATTTGGAGAGAAAATACTTATGATGCAGAAGCCTTCAGAAAGTGAGGGAGAATTACTGCAACAAAATGATGAATGGTAAATCGCATTTAACTGCAACCTTGAGAAGTGACTTTGAAAACAAAAGTGTACCTGTTTGTGAGGATGAGTTTAAACCATCTTTTGTCACATCCTCTCCCTTTACAAGCTGTCTGTACAGATTAATGACCTGTGTCAAGCTGTCATTGGCCTGCAAGATATCCGCTGTAGGCAGAAAACTAATTAGTAATGCCAACTTTTATGCTTTGACGTGAAGCCTGATTACATGAAATTTGTATGGGGATAAAAAGACAAATGTTCTGCTACACAAACTTACCTAAAGCTTCATCACTATCCTCTGTATCACTCGCTAATCGGAATAACGTAGGCCTCATCTTCTCACAGCGATGGTAAAGATCCTGTAATAAGAAACATGAAGAAACACTAAAACCACACATCTGCTGAGCAGGACCAGTGGGAACACAAGACTGTAAAAGGAGCTTGTTTTAATGTGCTGTGCTCTACAAACCTTAATTAGCTCCTGGTTGCTCTGGGAGCAGCTCTCCTTGCTGTAGCCCTCCAGCAGCTGGCTCAGCAGGCTGACGCTCTCTTTCACCTCCTGGATGGCGTTCACTCGCTTTGATACCTTCTCCACTCGTTTCTGATCCTACAAATAAAAAAAA
>VUQH01090761.1:1611-19376 GCA_015106775.1 Etroplus canarensis
TCCCTCTGGAAAAAGAAACAAGATCAGAGTGTGTGGTGATGAATAAAGCTGACATCAAGTCTAGAGGGTGTACAAGCATCTGCCTGTGTGTGTTTGTTTGACCTCCAGGCAGTGTGTAGCACCGCAAGTTCAAAATAAAAAAAACAAAAAACTATTATCCCCCAAAGTCATGGATGCATGTTAGACATTATTCCCAATATCAAAATGCACATCGAAGTTCAACAAAATGGTGTGCAGTTCTTCTTGTTCAACATTTTGCTTGCTTTTGTCAAAAGATGTTTGCTAAGTTTATCCTACTGCTTGTTAATTTTTGATAATTCATGCATAAAATGAATAGGCTTGATGTCAGAATTGGGGTGAAAACAAAGGAGGATGACAACATAAATGTGCTGGTGTTTGTGGATGTTTATCTGAAAGAGGGGAGTGATAAACAGCTTTGTTCACACTTTCACACACTGGGTCTTCTTGGGATTGTGTGCTTGTGGATGTGTGGTTTTATGACTGATTTTTTGCCTAATGCTGTATGTCCGTGTGTGTGTGTGTGTGTGCGCGTGTGTGATTGGCAGCAGTAATTGGTGTCTGGTTGAGAGAGGAAAACAGTGAATAAATACAGTCATGGAATACTGATAGATGCGCTCTGAACTGAATACCAAAATGCACGCATCAAAATATATACTGAACCCTTATGCAAAATACTCATTCATTAACATAGATGTTACATGCCCTTTGTGTTTTGTGTTTTGTCTTTCCTTTCTCTATATATGTTGTAGTCATCTAGCTTAGTTTTATTTTTTCTTTTGGTTGTGGGGCTTGTCCGGGATATTCAAACCTGCTGGTAAGGTTAAAGCTTGGGTCATTAATGACAAACTTAGTGTGTGAACGCTAAACTATGTCGAATTGCTTTTCAGAAGAAGTCTGAAGTGGGTTTGATAATTAGCGTTAATGGCCCAGACTGTATGTTGTACAAATAAAGTTTTCTATACAAAGAGACTGCAAAAGGGACAAAATTACATTTCTGAATGCAAATATTGGAGTGGAGGTGAAGACAAAGAGCTACACACTGTTGTGTGCAGACTGAGCATATAAAACCTCTAAATGGACCATGTTTGGTATGTTAAAAATACACAGTGTAGACTTAAATATTGGGCCACCTACACATGACACATCCCAGAGCTTTTATGATACCCCATTTGAAATCCATAGGCATTTACTGTATATGGCATTCACTCTTCCCTCCAAATGTCCAAAATGTCTTGGTAACCTGAAGCATTAAAATTTTCCTTTACTGGAACTAAAGGGCTCAGGCCAACTTCAGAAAAACAGTCCCATAGCATTATCCCTCCTCCACCAAACTTTACAGTTGGCACAATGCAGTCAGGCAGGCAATATGCTCCTGGCATTTACTGAACCCAGACTCATCTTTCAGGCTACCAGATAGAAAAGAAGATTCATTATTCCACAAAGCACATTTCCATTCCTCCAGAGTCCAGTGCTGTCATACCTTACACTACTCCATTCAGTACTTAGCATTGTGCTTGGTGATGTACAGCTTGCGTGCGGCTGCTCGTCCATGGGAACCCAAGCCATGAATCTCCTGCTGCACAGTTGTGCTGATGTTAATGCCAAAAGAGGTTTGGAAGATACTGTGTCAGCATAATGCCAGTTAACCTAACATTTATCCCTTTGGACTGTAGGAAGAAGGCAGAATACCCAAAGGAAACCCACCCAAGCACAGGGAGAACTTCTTCTTCTTTCGGCTGCTCCCGCTAGGGGTCGCCACAGCGGATCATCTGCCTCCATCTCACCCTATCCCTTGCATCCTCTTCCCTCACACCAGCCCTCTGCGTGTCCTCCTTCGCTACATCCATCAATCTTCTCTGTGGTCTTCCTCTTCTCCTCCTGCCTGGCAGCTCCATCTTCAACATCCTTTGTCCAATATATCCACTATCTCTCCTCTGAACATGTCCAAACCATCTCAGCCTTGCCTCTCTGACTTTGTCTCCAAGCTTCTCAACATGAGCTGTCCCTCTGATGTACTCATTTCTAATCCTGTCCATCCTGGTCACTCCCAGGGAAAATCTCAACCAGGATGGACAGGATGAATTAAAAGCATCTTCCTTTTTTGATAAGAACTACTAATCTGGTTGGTTCATGGTTGTGAACAGATGTCCTATTCTTAGTGCGGCCTGTCTTTTTAAAAAATAAACATTTTAAATAATCCATGGTTAAATTCCATCTCATTTGTTGCATGGTGACCTTAACACAATGGATTGTTAGAATCATCAGTTTTTTGTCCCTGAGTTCAGCGTTATAAGGGATGTTACAGTAAGAGTACAAGCAAGTAGTGATTAGCCCATCTCAATAGGATTAGAGATGCCAGGTGAGGGCACTAGACCCTCTCCCCATGGAGGGTTGTGTCAGAAAGGGCATCTGGCGTAAAACTTCTGCCAAATGACCAATGTGGATTAATCCCCTGTGTCGACCCCTTGGGGAAAATACAAGGGAGCAGTTGAAAGGTACATCAGCTGTGGAGATGAAGTCACCTCCTTGGGTGTACTTTTCTCCTTTTCATTCTTTTCATCAAGAATATTTTCTTTATTTAGCTTTATTTCAATCGATGAAGATTTTTTGAACACAAACTTTCTCTTGCTAAAAAGTCTAACAACAACTTTTAAAAACTACGTCCATCCGACATGGAGGGAACCTCTGCAAACTTTCATTTTAGAACTATATCCCTAGACGTTGACAACAAACCGCCAGGTGATGTTTCTTCAAGGTGGAATTGTTTGCTGGGGTGTGTCAGAGCCCAAAATCAAGAGACACTTTCATGAGAGCAAATACAGAGGGTTTACAATAAGGTGCAAAAACAGGAAGGGCACATTAGACTTTGCTAGAAAACATCTATGTAAAAGAGGCTACCCAGTTCTGGACAGATGAAACCAAGATGAACTTGTTCCAGAATGATGGGACAAGAAAAGTATGGAGAAGGAAATGAACGGCTCATGATATGAAACACACCACATCATCTGTCAAACATGGTGGAGGCACCATATATGTCCGGCTACTGTAACTAGTGTTCATTGATGGCTGCTGATAGAAGCAGCAGGTTGATTTTCTGAAGTGTACAGAGATATTCTCTCTGCTCAGATTCAGCCAAATGCCACAAAACCGATGGGACGGAGCTTCACAGTGCAAGTGGATAATGAGCCAAAGCAAACTGCAAAAGCAGCCCAGGAGGAATGTGATATTCTTCAATAGCCGAGTCAGTCACCTGATCTCAACCCAGCAGAGCAGCTTTTCAGTCACTGAAGGTAAAACTGAAGGCAGACACCCGCAAACAAGCAGCAACTGAAGGCGGCTGCAGTAAAGGCGTGACAGAGCGGCTTAAGAGACGAAATGCACCATTTGGTGATGTCCGCGGGTTCTAGACTTCATTGAAAGCAGTCCAACTGCTTTTGAGCATCTGGAGGTGGAGTACTACATATAAAAATGTCTGTAATTCCTAAACAGCTCGTAATTCTTTTGTCACTGTCCCAAAACTTATAAGAAAAGGAAGCAGTTTGTAACCCGCATGAGATGGTATCAAATCAAACACAACACTGGTCCTAAAAGGACAGAGCTTTGACTTCACCAATCAGAGGTGCGGCCTGCAGTTATCCACTTTATGAAATACAATAACTGAATGAACGGCAGCAGTGCCAGAGCACAATGTCTCATGCAGCTGTGATCAAGCGCTATCTAGCCTGGAGTCCCTGCCATATGTTCCCGTTGGCACAGACAGCGACAGAGGAAGAAGGAAGAGGGGACGGAGGCAGCAGTGGCGTGGGCTGTGGGTGAGAGAGTGACAGAGTTAATAAGGGACAGTGCTTGGTGAAATCTGTCTGGACGTTGCCGGCCTGTCAAAAGGGATAATCCCTGTGACAAAAAAAAAGAAAGAAAAAAAATCACCGGATCCTCTTAAAAGAGGCTCAGCTAATGAAATCACCACTGGCCATCTGGGACAGTTTCGTGTGTGACGGACGCTGACAAAGGGGACAGTCGGACCTGTGATGGTGAAACCATAGTAACTGCAAATACTGACACCTTTACATAGCTGCCTATTAGGGGGAGACATCACCTGAGCGTGGAGCGAGCCAGGAGAATGGGAGCTCGCCATCACACGTGTAAGGATTTTTTTTACATTTTACACTGATTGCCTCATATCAGCTGTTGACATTTATGTCCTCTAACAAGCTGTGCTCATACTAGCAGGACTTTAATGACACGTCAAGGCACATACGGGGTCCCTGTGGAAAGCTCTCTCTCCTCGAATGTGTCCAACTATCCTCTGCCTGTCCCCTTCTATGTCATCCCTGTTTAAAAATTGCTACTTTTTAAGAGTCAATTAGTCCAGAATGGAGATGAAAGGTTTTACTTTTCACAGTCCAAGAGACAATGTGTCAGCAGGGTGAGATCACATCAGCTGTGAGGTTGTAACCATTCTCGTGGATGGAGTCACGAAGCCTTGAACTGACTCAAGTGGGTTTTTTTTCTGTTTTCACAAAGGTCAGCCCTCGACTCCAATTTGGATCTCAACTCAGGATTGACTGGGGATCGTTTTGTGTTCAGTGAACCGAGGATTAAATGAAAGGAAGCAGGCTGACGTTGCGCTGCGAAGAGCTCGCTGGACTGTCAGACTGCATCTACTGCCCCACCTCCACGCCACCCCAACGTCAGGTTGCTGAAACTGACGATCAGACACCCACACCAACTCGACGCAGCAAATGGCAGCTTTATAAAACAGAGTCACTGTAACAGAGCAGCAGAATCCTTTCTATTAATATAGACACCACTGTGAGGTGGGGACCTGATAAACTCTTTCCTGAAGTTTGCTTCTTCTGAGCTGACCCCAGTCCCCAGTTTGTACAGTAGTTCCCTGGTTCCTCCCTGGGTTCCTCTTGGCACAAGGCCTTATAGAACGTTATGTATCAGTGGTTCCAACATCACCAAATAGCACTGCAGACTGTCCAGGAGATGACTGATGCCCTGACCCAGGTCCCAGGACACCATGTACCTGTGCCAGGAACATCCCCAGACGTTGTTGCGTGCCACCAGGAGTGAAAAGGGATAAAGTGATTCGTGGACTGTGGCCACTACTTGCAAAACTGTTGCCTTTTTGGGGCATTATCTTGTAGCTGCTTCGCCTGTTTCAAACTTCCTTGAGCCACTGGCTTCACAATGGTTTATGCTTCCTAGCTGGACAGACTGATATCCCTGAGGTTTAACAGACTTTGATTGAGTCGTCTCTTAATTTTTTGAGCCGATGACTAGTAAACTATGAGGACAAACAGTTGTGGCTCAGGAAGTAGAGAGGGTCGTATGCCAATGGGAAGGTTGGCGGTTTCGTTCCTGATGCATCCATCGGACTGTGAATGTGTGTGATATTTAAATGTGCTTAAAGGTATCAAATAAAAGTGCTGTATGAATGTGTGTATGAATGGGCGAATGAGGCTTACAGTAAAAAGTGCTTTGAGTGCTCAGCTAGAGTAGAAAAGCGCTATATAAGCACCAGTCCATTTACACTTGATGACACTTGACGCTGGATGAGAGGGGCCTGATTCACAATCTCTCTAGGTAGGGTGGAGGTCAGGGGCTCTGTGCAGGCCAGTCAAGTTCTTCTACACCAAACTACTCCAACCATGCTTTTATGGAGCTTGCTTTGTGCACTAAACATCAGTCATTCTGGAATAGAAAGGGGCCTTCCTCAAACTGTTCCCTCAAAGCATAGAATTGTCTTTGTAGATTTCCCTCCACTGGAAATAAGGGGTCCAGATCAACCCCAGGAAATGTCCCCATAGCATTAGCCCTCCTCCACCAAACTTTCTTGTTGGCACAATGCAGTCAGGCAGCTAATGTTCTTCTGGCATTCACCAAACCCAGACTCAGCCATCAGACTGCCAGGAAGCAAAGCGTGATTTTTCATGCCACAGAACATGTTTCCACTGCTCCGAAGTCCAGCTGTGGCATGCTATACTCCGCTCCCTTCAACTTATGGCATTGTACTTGGTGATGTAAGGCTTGCGTGCAGCTGCTTGGACATGGAAACCCATGCCATGAAGCTCCCTGGACACAGGTTTTGTGCTGATGTTAATGCCCGAGGAGGTTTGGAACTGAGTCAAGCATCTCAATCAGCAGCTAGCGTTAAACCTCATCTGTAACTTTACGCAGTCTGTGACTCAGCAGCTAAGTTGCTGTGGTTCCCAAGTGCTTCCACTTTGCAATAATACCACTTACTGAGCTGGATGAAGTTGGAAGGGAAGAAATTTCACAAACAGACTTGTTACAATGGTAGCATCCAATTACAGTATCATGCTGGAGTTTAGTGAGGTTTGTTTTTAGTGTACATTTTTAGGATATTTCCACACATCTTATTTCCTGTACTGATTTTGATACATTATGGCAAACTGCAGAGTTTAAATCTTGTCCTTCAGCAGTGCTGCAAGTGATAGAGGTAAATAGATTTTGCCCAAATCACAGTTGCTACGGTGAGCTGAAAACATCGCTTCTCACCTGACTATCTTACACTCACTCAGAAATTGCTCCGAGTGCTTTTTCCTGGAGTTGGTGAAGCTACAGCAGCAGTTCGAATCGATGAGGTCAGCTAGTTCGATACCAAATGTGACATTTTGGAGAAGAGAGTTCACCTACCGAAACTCGAAGAACTCCTTAAACGCTCCTAAGATCTTATTTTTGTACTGCTCACTGTTCATTTCCCTCTGCATTGCTTTTGTGCTCTCGTTTTTTCCTATACTTCCCTATCTGTTCTGGCTGTTCGACGCATTTCTGTTTTCTTTCCTTATTTCTTTCCTTCTTGGGGTTGTGACAGCGCTCTGGACTCCCCTTCTGTTTCTTCAGCTTGCTTGTTATCCCGACTGTAATGAGGTCAATGGTGGGAAGGGTTGCACCATCGCAGCTGGGACCACTGCCCCCAAGATCTATAAAAGCTTCCATCTCGGCCAATATAAGGTGACTCTCCGTGCCCTCCCCTACCCCTGCGCTCCATGTGTTCTCTTTTCCAAATGGAATAGTTAATTTAAAGTGGTCGTTCTGCCGAGCAGCACCGTATTTGTAGTTGGGTTATGGGGAGTCAATTTAGGGGACTGCCAAGAAAACAAGTCAGTCACACATGACTCACTGTTTGGGTACTTCATTTTAAATTACAAGATTCCTTTGTCGGCAAATGGTGCACACACGAGTGAATCTGAGCACAAGGACACATGCACTGTATTTACACCTACAATTCCGCCACATGCACACTTGCTCTAATGCTCTCGCAGTGAGTGCTTCTGGCTGTGAAAGCTGCCTTATGGGTTTGCTGGCATAACATACAAGTGGCTGCTCTCAAACATGACTCACGAGGCTCAACAACAGAAAACAAATCGCTGGTCCAGGCTGAGGCATCCAGTTGCTTTGGCCGTGTTTCTGTGAGCACACACAATTTTCTCCAACACGTAAAAAAGCAGCGAGCCAAAGGTCTTAGCGAGGGATATGGCGAGGGAAGAGCTAGTTTGAAATCTGTCTGAATGGATATTTCGAAGCCAAGGTTTGGGGTTTGTTTTGCAGGTACTTGTGTCAGTGGAAGTTCAGTCTTCAGTTTAATTTTGTCCAATTTCTAGCTATGGGAGAGTCACGGTTGGGTCACTCGAGCAAAATCAACAGTACCACAAGTGAGGCAGTTAATATGGCGTATGACGGTGAAGACAGCCCCTTAATTCAGCCAGATTTAAAACAGGTTGAGGTTGTTTGCTTTATCCAATTATATAGAACACGGTAGTTCAGTAAAAATTAGTAAAATGGTCGGCTGATCCCATGTGAACTGCTGCAGCCCCTTTTGACAGTGTTTCCAGTAGCTGCGGATTCAGATAAGACACCACAAACAGCACTAAAAGCTCACTGTAAGGAAGCATAGCTCAGACTGCACCAAGCACCCACTGTGGATATTGGTTTCAGGTCAGTACAACTGAGCACAACCCTGACAGTAAGCAAGCAGACAGCTACAGTCGGCATTAGAATAATAATAATAGCAACTCAGTCAAGTAGTGGCAGTCCATGTGAAGTTATAGAGCGGGGTTGCCAAGTGCTAAAGGTGCATAGTGCATAAAAGTTGGCAATACTCTGCTGACTCACTAACTGCAGAGTTCTAAACATCTTCTGACATTAACATCAGCACCAAAAGTGCGCTTCATAGCATGGGTTTTCATAGCTGAGCAGCTGCATGTCTTACATCACCAACCACAATCCCAAGCCTGGGATGCAGCCATGTTCTGTGGAGTGACAAATCACACTTCTCTATCTGGCAATCTGATGAACGAGTCTGGGTTTGGTGAAGTTCAGGAGAACGTTACCTTCCTAGCTTCATTGTGCCAACTGTAAAGTTTGATGTTGAAAGGAAAATGGTATGGGGATGTTTTTTAAATACTTCAGTTTAAAAAAGACCTTTTGGAAAATTCTGTGCTTCCAACTTTTGCCTGGTTCCAGTAAAGATCTCTTCCTGTTAGAAGGGAGTTCTTCCTTCCCACTGTTGCCAACCGCTTGCTTATAGGGGATCGTCTGATCGTTGGGGGTTATTCTGTATTGCAGGGTCTTTACCTTACAGTGTAAAACGTCTTAAGGTGAATTTTGTCATGAATTAATGCAATACAAAAAAACTGAATTGAACTGAACTGTCCAAGTGTCTGGGAACAGTTTAAGGAAGTGCCTTTTGTGGAAGGACCGTAAAGGCATGGGTGGGGTAGTTTGGTGTGGAAGAGCTTGACTGGCCTGCGCAGAGCCCTGACCTCAACCCCATCCAACACCTCTGGAATGAACTAGACTGAAGATTTTGAGGCAGGTCCTCTCATCCAGCCTCAGTATCTGACATCACAAATGCCCTTGGGGGTGAACAGGCAAAAATTCCACAGACACACTCCAGAATCTTGTAGACAGCCTTCCCCTTGATTTAGAATGGGTGGTCATAAAAGCTCCTGTAGGTGGAACAGTAGGTGGCCCAATAGTTATGTCCATGAAGTGTATTTTACATACTTATACACTCTTTGAATACTTTAGTTATTTTTCTTTATGAAGTACTGTAACAGCAGTTTTACCTGCTGCTTTTGGATGCTCAACCCACCTCTGCCACCACTGCCAAAAAAAGCCTCCCATCCTCATTTCACCTAGAATTGGAAGTTATCATGTTGAAAAAGCCTAAAACACAAAGTTAGAGTGGCGTCAGGGTGTTCAACTGCAAAAGGAGAGAAAAAAACGTCAACAAAATGTGCAAAACATCTTGAAGAAAAGAAAGAAATGCTGGATAAGGTCTTTCTGACCTACATGTTCCATTTAAAAACTACTGCTCTAACTGAAAGTCAGTGGACATTTTCTGTAACAAACATTTTCTGCCTATTAGTAATTTTCCATCCATTTAAAAAAAGCTTAAACACTCATAAAATGATCATGTATAATTTTGAGCTTCATAAAGAGACTGAGCATAAAAGCCTCACACATTGTAAGGGATCCTGTACGAAAGCAATTAAAGGGCCATCCCAGCCGTTTTACACAAAAAGAGCCACTTGAGTATAATCACAGGGATCCCTGCTCAGTCTGTGCAGACAGTTGTCTTACATTTGTCTTCTGTGGTTCATGAAGTGTTCTAACAAGCCTGAGGAAATAACAGCTTTTTATGGAAGCATAATTAAATGAAAAAAGTTGGACTTGTTTTGCCGCATTAATTAGATTATTATCTTGGAATAACAGAAAAGTTTTCATAGGGGGAAAAAAAATCCACTGGTTCTTTTTAATTAACAAGACAAAAGAAAATCCTGCGACAAGCTTTTCCCTGAACGGAATAAGATATGGTTTCTGCTAATCAGCTCAATACAGGAGGTACAAAGTGCATTACTTACATGTTGCATTCAAATTTATATAATTTAAACACAGTCTTATCACTTAAAGTTTCAAACGCAGACCAGTATACTGTACAACTGGATTGAACTAAACAACTTGAAAAAGAATTAAAGAGCAGTCTTACGTGCTAAAGTCAAATGTTGTGATGATCCAACATCCACCCTGACCTCCTCCACCCTGACCATAGATGATTTCCTCATTAGCTTCTATCAGAATGACTACAGCGCCAACCATGTAACTCTGGACTGGAAGATAAACCGCGTGCAGAAATTACCCCAATATCCCAAAACTCAAGGTCAGCTTACTGGAGTTTTTAAAATATATATCATATTCTTTAACTTTAACTGTCGAGCTCAGGCTACTGGTTGCATTTTCAGGCTTTCTGCATCACTAAAATAAATGTTTTAAAGACCTTTTTTAAAGCCCTTACTAAAAAATATAAGACCAAACAATGTTGGAATAACTTTTGTTTTGGTATATAACTATTCAGCAATGCATTTGTTAGTACGTGATGAGTTAATATATCTTATTAGCCTGTTAATTTTAACCAGTAACAGCTGTAATAATAATAATAATAGAAAATGTACCTTCCATCCATTTAAAAAAGCTACCTTGTATTCTCCCCAAGGGGTCGCCACAACAGATTGATCCCACATTGGGTTTAATGCTAGATGCCCTTCCTGACACAACCCTCCATGGTGAGAGGGGCTTGTGTCCCGACCTGGAATCAAACCAGGGACCTTTCACTTGGAAGGCAAATATGTAAACCACTACACTACGGAGACACTGAACAGCGAGTAGAACAATAAGCAAGCAAAAAGAACCCTCTGGAGTTAACAGATGTCCACACAGCGTCTTCTCCATTGACGCAGACTACCCTTACCATAGCCTGATTTTTAAGAGATTAAGGAAGAGGGTGGCGCTCACAAGTTGGAATCATCCTTCAGCTATTTTCCCTTCTCATTCTATTGAGAAGGTTTCCTTTATTTGGCTTTTTACTTGACGATGGTTATTTGACATCTAAATGTTTGCAGTTTTTCCTTTGGGGGCTGGATAAGTTGGATAAGTGGTTCAAAAAGTGGACTGATGGATGGTTATTGCCCACATGCCTGTTACCTTTTGTAACGATATATTAAAATGAATGCGTATGTCCAAACAAGTCCAATCAAATAGACGTCTATGTGAAAACAACCTTTTTGGCATCCTTGGCCCTCAGTTTATAGTCTCAGTCTCTACATTCAATTCTGAAATACAACATGTTGTCTTACAGTAGATGCAAGACATGTTTAGACACAACTTACAGGAAGCTCATTTGGTAAATGAGGCGCTCAGATGGAGTAAATTAAAGGACAAAAAAAGGTAGTGTATGCTTTTGGATGGGCCGACTGGTAAGCCCAATTGCATCAGTGCTGATTTTTAATGCCCGGCATGAACCCTCATTATGGGAACTGAAAATAACCCTCAGGATATCTGGTCCTTTGCTGCACTGCTGTTTAAAGCTTTCAGGAATAGTGGGTCCTAAGCCACTTCTGCTTTGGTTCTAGCATTCAGCTGTGCTGGTCGTTGCTGGCTGTAGGCTCCAAAATGCCCTAATCTCTTTGGCTAAATCATTCAGGCTGTGTGAATAAATATATGAGTGAATAAAGGCATGAGTGCCTGAGTGAGAGGCTTTAATTATATGAGCTAATTGTCATCTTGACAGAGACAGCTATTGCAAAGAGAGATTGATTTGCACAAAAAGACCTAATAGGATTAATCTACAGGGTGCAGCCCAGCTAGTGGTTCACACTGAAACACATTATTTAAAAATATTATGCCTGAGTGTGATTTTTAAAACTCATTTTGTTCATACCGAAATGATCAGCTATTACAATATCTCACTAGATGGCTATAAAAATAAATTCCCAAAGATATCATTAGCTGATTTATTGTTATTAGGCTACCTATTTTCCCATTTTATTTTGTTCTGCTGGATGTCAGGTGACTTGATTGCTAGCAGAGAAAATTTTTCACTTTAACAAACTTTATTATATCTGATTCAATTGATCCCTTATCATTGCAAGATTTACCTTACGTTTTATACAGGCTTAAGTGTAGCCAATTAAATCATTGCCTACAGTAGATTTTCTATGCACACGTAGTTAATAGAGAATTGCTGTGGCTGATTTAAGTGTAAATCCTGACCAGCCTGTTGTCTGTTGGATCCTGTCAGGGATTCAATATCAAATACCCACCGAGTGTGTTACCATCATCTTGAAAATTGTTAAGTCAATTATCCAAACCTGCCCCCAAAAACGCTGCCATTTGTAAAAGGAACAGCATTTTCAATTCAATTTAAATTCAATAGCATCAATTCACAACAAAAGTCACATCAAGGCGCTTCACACTGTAAGACAAAGACCCTACAGTATTAGAGAGAAAACCCCAATAAACAGATGATCCCCTATGAGCAAGCACTTGGCAACTGTGGGAAGGAAGACCTCACTTTTAACAGGAAGAGACCTCTTGCAGAACCAAGAAAAAGTTGGAAGGCCTCTGGAGCAGTGGAAACATGTTCTGTGGCACGAGTTCAGATTCTCTAACTGGCAGTCTGATTCATGAGTCTAGGTTTTTTTGAATGGCAGGAGAAAGATACCCAGCCTGGCTGCACTGTACTCACTCTAAAGTTCGGCGGAGGAGGGATAACGCTATGAGGTCGTTTTTCTAGGGTTGGCCTGGGCTCCTTAGTTCCAGTGAAGGGAAATCATCAGCTCCATGTTAATATATATGGATTTAATTTAATGTATTCAATTAATTTTAATTGATATAGCGCCAATTCACAATAAAAATCACCTCAAGGCGCTTTATATTGTAAAGACCCTACAGTATTAGAGAGAAAACCCCAACAATCAGATGATCCCCTATGAGCAAACACTTGGCGACTGTGAGAAGGAAGAACTCCCTTTTAACAAGAAGACACCTTCAGCAGAACCAGGTTTAGGCAGGAGCAGCCACCTGCCTCGATCATTTGAGGGTGAGAGGAGAGAGAGAGAAGAGATGTCGATTATTATGTGTTTGCTGTACACTATTCATGTCCTGCTAACATGCTAATACTTGCTAATTAACCCAAAACGAAACATATGGCTGGAAGTAATGTAAACATGTTTAGAACGGCATTTTTGGTAACAAACAAGCAACAGAGACATTTAAAATGTAACCTGCTGATGAAAAAGGTTATGAGAAATTATCCTGACATGGATATGTGTGCTGTGGAGATATGCGCTTAAAACTACCAGCAGGTGGTGGAGTCCTAAAAATACCCGATTGGTGGTTTTTGCAAACTAATATTATAATACACAGTTATATATTAAAACAAATTCTAGTAGCTGTGTGAATAAACGCATGCTGGCGTTGTCACCTTTAGTTAGGAAGGAACTCACCACCCCAGTAACCAAGTAAATGATGCTTCGCAGAATAAATGGTAAATAGCCTACAGGCTTCATTCACCGAGCACACACTCTGATGGCTTCAATGGGAGCAATTTAGGGTTCAGTATCTTGCCCAAGGACGCTTCAGCATAGAGGTAGGAAAAACTAGGGATCGAACCACCAACCTTTCATTTTGGACGAAGACTCACTCTACCTCCTGAGCCACAGCCACCTGCGAAGTTTCAACTCAAACCTTGATTGTAGTATCCAAATTTAATCAAGTAGCCACTTGAAAGAAAAGAACTAAAAAAAACAACTTAATAAGATTTAAACTCCTGCGTCGTGGCTGAAATCCGTATGTTTGTTCCACCACCATGCCAGAGTTTGAACTAACAGCCCATAGGAACAAACGACCAGCGTGATCGTTGCTTTGAAGGACTATTTATGTGATGCTTTTAGCAGCTTGTTGTCATAAGCTGCAACCCATGAAAAAATAATGTCAGGTTCTTGAACCTGGATAAGTGGCCTGAGAAGTGCTTGTTTGTTCTATCTTAGGGGACCACAAAACCAGACGGTGTGCATTATTTCTAAACGGAAGAAAAAAAAACAAACATTGGCCCCTACAAATCAAATGAAATTCTTGCCTACCTGGCCATTACACCCTTCGTGCCAAACCAAGACAACAACAGGACAGGCTGGTGTGAGCGCAGGCAATCCACGAAGTCAAGCTTAGCCTCAGTCTCCACAGATAAAATGGTGTTAATGCCAGCCTACATTAGCCGATGGCTCACCTGATACCCTTCTATGCATCCCAATGGGCAAATCTAACCTCTATATGAGGTTATATTTTACCTGCCTTAGCCTCCCTGTTGCTGGGCTACTGCAAGTCGCTTCGCAACTCACGTACCCATCTCCAGCACCTCCTTTAATGCTGTGTCTCTGCTGCCTGCTCTGTTCGGTCCATGTGCACATGAAGGGCAAGGAGGTGTGCTACCCCCTGCCTTAGTCGGGAGATCTAAACTAAAATGGAGAAGCAGCGTGTGAAAAATTAAATCTGCCCTTGCTCCTTTCCATAGAAATGAAAAGGGTAAGTAGCAGCCGGGTGCTGCCAATCAAATGCACTATAAACTCTATAAAATTAGAAGTTTTGACAGTTTGCTGGTCTGGAGCATTCAGGTGTGCGTTAGCACAATGCCAAGGAGGAAAGACATCAGCAGTGACTTAAGAGAAGTAATTGCTGCTGCCCATCTATGCGGGAAGGAGTATAAGGCTATTTCCAAACAATTTGAAGTCCATTAATCCACAGTTACTATGATTATTCACAAGTGCAAAACCTTTAAAACAGATGCCAGTCTTCTCAGGAGTGGACATCCCAGAAAATTCACCCAAGGTCAGACCATGCAATGCTCAGAGAAATTGAAAGTGCTACATCTCAGCCTCTACGGACCCCAGTTAAAGTTCATGACAGTGCAATTATAAAAAGACTGAACAAGTACGGCTTTTTGGAGGGGTTGCCAGGAGAAAGCTTCCAGTTTCTAAAAAGAACACGGTGCGGGTTCGGTGCCTTAGCAGCTTCAGCCTCCACAGGCGATTATAGAGCCAGTGTCGCATCAGCAGCTCTCTGGTTCCCAACCATTCAATGTAGCACTGAGCCACTTCCACCGCCTCCTTTGGTCTTGCCCAATGTCCGACCAAAGTAGCAAAGTAGAGATGTTTGGCCATAGCACACAGCACCATGTTTGGTGGAAACCAAAAACCTGCTGTCAAGCACAGAGGTGGAAGGGTGATTAACTGGGATTATTTTGCAGCCACAAGACCTGGGCACCCCTCAGTCAAAGACTCCACCATGAACTCCTCTTTGTACCACCGTCTAGAGTCTAGAGTCAAATCTGAGGCCACCTGCCCGGCAGCTAGAGCTTGGCTGAAATTGGTCCATGCAACAGGACAGTGATCCTAAGCATGTGAGCAAATCTACAGCAGAATGACTGAAAAAGAAAAGAATGTGTTGCAATGGCCCAGTCAAAGTCCAGACCTCAACCAGATTAAAATGCTAAGAGAGCTGTGAATACCTGAATGCCCTCAAACTCAACGAACTGAAGAGATTTTGTAAAGAAGACTGACTCATTTTTTTTTTTATTATATCCTGATAAATTAAACGAGAGGACTGAAAGAATGTGTAATTTCCTTTTCACCTGACTGTAAGCATCTTCTGTGACTGCAGTCTGTATATGTGTTTCTCTGGCAACTTGTTCCTTTGAAAGCATTATGTTTGAAATCCCTTTGTAAATCCAGGTTGTACAAATGTTCCGAATGCTTGCTGTCCTTGTTCATTTGGTCTCAGATGAAAAACACAGCAACATCAATAGATTCTTCAGATGACATTTGCTGCCCTTCATATAAGAAGCACCTGAATAAGCAACGCATTGTTGGAAGATGAAAAAGAAGCGCTTCGAACTACTGAAACAAATGGCACTAGCAGATATATTAACGATTTACTGGTCCCTTTACAGTATTTAGCTTTCTCCTGCTGCATTCTTCTTGCTGGCTAAATAACACTGTTCAACTCATCCCCCCTTTCTTCCTCTCCCTTCTCTTGGGCTGCTGCCTTCCTTTCACCGGCGCTTTTGTGTTGGTGCCATAAGTGTTCCCTTTTAGAATCCACAAGCGGCATAAAAACAATTTATTTTGTTTTCTATCCTCTATCGACCGTCCTCATTATGACGAAACAGTGGCACGGCGAGAGCCGCCCGCATCAATATTTCAGGCGCTCATGGGCGAAAATGGGCACAAAACAGACACGGTCCAGAAACACAGGAGAGGAAGGGATGAGCCAGAACGTCCAAAAAAAGAAAGAATACAGGAAGGCAGAGCGGAGCATGCAGAGAATGGTATTGTATAGGGCATAAAAATGCTGGATAAATAACAAAGAAAAGAGTGATGGAGGGGCAGAGAAGGAGACTGTGGGAGTCTGGTTTGTAATAATGATTGAAGTTTTTCCACCAAGGCCAGCTGGGACAGAAAGGCTTAACTAAAGGCCAAACATACGCACTCAGTCATAGTGAAGAGCTCAAGGCGGACAAGCGTAAAGTAGAAAGACTTCGAGAGACAGGCGGGGGTAATGATGCAGCGACAAAAAAGAAAGGATAGATGGACATTTAATAAATAAAACACAGGTCAAATGATTCGCATTCATGGTGACAAAACAGGCCGCAACAAGCTGGGTGTACTCCTATTAGAGCTCTCCAGCCTGATGCATGAGGAGAGGGCACGTTCCGATGGAATACCGCTCTGGTCACAGCGTGCGCTTCATTTTTCTGTCTGGAAGATATTTTGACACAAACTTCAATGCTGTGTTTTCATCCCGTCCCGTTGTGTTATAAATATTTTTTTTATTTTTTTTTATTCTACATGATGCAATATTAAGTCAGAGTTTTCCTTCTGCAGTATTTGTGGTCGTGTTCTGTCAAAATCCTCCTCCTGACTGTCTGCCTGATGTGCATTCTTTTAAGTTTTATTGAGTCAGAAACCAAGGTCAGATATTTTTGGAATCATTACTTTGGGCAGATTGTGACAGATTCTGTCTACATGTCTGGTCAAACCAGAAAGCAGAGCAGCAAAGGTCATCATTAACTGCTAGTTCATCTATTGTTTACCTCCTCAGGTATTTCGTCAAACACTACAAGCTCGAGAAAATCTGAAGTTGAAAGCCAGTTAGATAGACCATGAGCAGTTTCATTGGCTTAGCTTAGTTAGTCAGACATTTATAGAAGTGTTTGTGATACCATTGATTTCATCCATCTATCCAGGTCTGGGTCAAGAGGGGAAAAGGTCTGAGGAGAGATGCCAAGACTTCCCTCTACCCAGCCACCTCCTCCAGCTCTTCTGGGGGGGACATCAAGGTGTTTCCAAACCAGCTGAGAGATATAATCTGTCCTGGGTCTGCCCACCTTGGAGTTCTCCAGGAGGCATCCTAATCAGCTACTCAAACCATCTCACGTGGTTCCTTTTATTGAAAACCTCTAAAATTATTCCACTTGCTAAAAATAACATCCCCAAAGTATACAATGATTATAGACCAGTGGCACTCACTGCCATCGTTATGAAATGTTTTGAAAAATTAATAAAAACAGAATTGTGTAGACAGATAAAGCAGTACCAAGATCCCCTACAGTTTGCTTATACTACCAACCGGAGTGTAAAAGCTCCGACAATTCTCATCACTCATGACATTCTGAAATTTCTTCTTTTTTTAAATAATGTCAGCTCAGGAAAAATTCAGACTAATACAGGAGCTCCTCAGGGATGTGTTCTATCACCCATCTTATTCACCTTGCACACTAGTGATTGTAGGGCCATTTCTGATGGTTGCAAACTGTACAAGTACGCAGATGACACTGCATTGGTTGGTTTTTTGTAATAAATCAGATGCGGATTATA
>VUQH01090763.1:1637-17173 GCA_015106775.1 Etroplus canarensis
CCCCCCCCCCGTCTTATGCACACTCCTTTCTGTCATCTGACCCCCCCACACACAGTTGCAACTTGTAACCAGATAGGGCTGACAGACAGAAACAGCCACAAAGGTAAAAATGAATGAGGGGATATTATATGTTTTCTGGCACACAAGTAATAAAAAGATAAAGATTGTGCAGACTTTGTGTATTACTCTGCATCTACATTCACTTGTTGAATGTAGATTGTGCTTCTTTGCTTGCAGACTCATCCACAGCAGTGACCTGACCAACCCTGTGACTGCACCTTGTTGCATAATTCTATCAATATGCTGTTTGTTTTTTTTTTCTTTTCTTTTCTCCCTCTAATGGCTTTCCGGTGGCTGTCAGTTAGGACAGACCGTCATCAGGAAGGACAGACAGGTGTTATGAGAAATGAGGAGTGTTTCATTTTAAGCGGTGTGTAATTACAGTCAGTGCACTTTAGCTTTCGGAGAGGCACGAAAACAGCAGGCTCGTTTGAAGTACTTTGTGCGGCGGAATGAAATCTATTCTGAAGAGGCCTAAGCCCTGAAAGTAAAGCTGTAAATTCACCCACATTTGCGCCCATCTTGACCAGCTCACCAGGGACTTTAGAAGCACGGCGAGTATTGCTTTCCACACTGTGTGCATTGCCACAGATCAAGCATGAATTCACTACTAGCGGGTCTGGATTTCCACACTTTGCTGTGACAGCTCAATTTTCCTCAGCCTGTTGTGACACGATAGCGGAGAACACTGTAAAAAGAGAACTGTAGGAGCGACTTTTACATTATGTCAGCTGGTAGCACCTGATTGAATCAAGTTTCTTTAAATCGAGTTAACGAGGCAGATCAACCCAGCGTATTTAAGTTAGATGCACTTTAATAATTTAAGTGTCTTTAAAGAAGAATTTTGGATTTTCAAACTTAAATTTCAGGTAAGTCAGCTTAAAAATTTTAGCTTAGTTAGGTGTGTATGTTTGGCTGCTCCCTTGTCTTCTCCCCAAGGCGTCACCACAGTGATTTAGTCCACGTTGGTGATTTGGCACAGGTTTTATGCCAGATGCAACCCCCCATGGTGAGAGGGGCTTGTGTCCCCACCTGGAATCAAACCAGGGACCTTTTGCTTGTAAGGTGAAGATGTAAACCACTGCACTACGGGGACACTAACTTAATTATTAGCTTTCCTACATAACACTTTTCCTTCAGGAGAAGTAAATTTTACAGTTACTTTAATGGAATCCAGCATAAAACCTCCTTCAGATTGCCAGCGGGGATTAATCCGCTGGGGGCGACCCCTTGGGGAGAGTACAAGGGAGAAGCTGAAGGTGCACGCACTGAAGGTACGGTGCATCTAACTTAAATCTGTTGGGCTGATCTGACTTGTTAACTTGATTTAAAGAAACTTAATTCAATCATGTGTTACCCGTCGACATAATATGATTAAATCGTTCCAGCGATTCTCTTTTTACAGTGAATTCAGGGGTCCAGCTACTCCCCGGCGACCACAGGATCTTGCCAGTGCCAATGAGGTTCTGGCGGGGCTGAGCACGGGTCATCATGTTACACTCGCATACTGTGGATCACTGTGTGAGTCATGGCGCAGTGAGACTACACTCACAAAAAAAAAGTGGCACAGTTTTGGCACAAATGATGTGATTGTAGAAAGGGCGGTACAGTGTATTTACATTTTTTATGCATTTTCATTTTATTTTCTTTATTGTTTTGCCAATCTGTAATCTTGTTGCTGTTTACTCACGTTGTTCCAACTCTGTGTGACAGGAGACTATATACATAGTTCCCACAGACACAGTTTTTTGTCACGTGACCTCCTTAGTGATGCCATCTTTGTTGGCAAGCTGTACTTGTTTACACACACTGCTGTTTATCTCCCCTTAAACTGTTTTGATGTCAGATTCCACTTGCAATCAAAATCATGAAAAGGCAAAAGGAGAAAGACTATGTAGAATCATTAAATATGAGGGATAGAAAGAGATACGATGAGAAAATCGGCATAATAAGTGTGGATCCATGCTCTTTAGCAACGGAAAAGCTGAACTATGAAGTTTCAGCACTGCCACCAGTTCAGTACTATGACGTGTACCATTATGCTGTGTCGGCACGCGGCTTTTATACCAGTGAGCAATTCCAGGCCTACAAGTCACTGGAGGCGTACAATCAGTTTGTTAATGGTTGGGTTGGCGACGTTTCCTCAAGTGTCCTGAATGCACAGCTGCCTACAGCTCGCCTATAGCAGTGGCGGCCGCTCGCATGTTTGTACGTCATGTGGGAACTATGTACAGGCACACACCCAGTAGGAGTTACTAGTTTTGTGACAAAGAAATAATCCCTTGCCAGCTTTGCACCTGTGAACAGTGCTAATTATGTTGGGGGCTGCTGCTGCCAGGACTCCTTAACGGGGACTTTGGAAAATACTCTTATTCAGTCTATTTCTCGCAGTCGGGGAAGGGTCAGGCAATTACTTTAGCTCAGCATAAAGAAACAAGGAGAATGCCATGATTCGGAATGGACCCACACAGACCACATTTTATCTCTAAAACCCCAATAACCAAGCGATCCCCTATGAGCAAGTACTTGGCGACTGTGGGAAGGAAGAACACCCTTTTAACAGGAAGAGACCTCAGGGCTCAGGGAGGGGCAGGGAGCTTACAAAACAAGATATACAAAAAGAAACTTTAAGAGCCTGATGTTACCACTGTTGATAGGTTAACAATCTGCCAAAGGTGTTGGAGAACAACCGGGTCTTAAATGTAGCAGGAATCAGCGACGATGGGATGCTGGTGTGCACCAGCCTCAGGTGGAGATGATGAGCCTCGAGGAAGGACCGGGACGCCACAGGGGTGGGGCAGCGGCCCAGACCACGGCAGAGAAAAAACATCTCTGTTCAGTAATAACGGCATTCATCTACCAGCGTCTGTAAAATCATCATCAGATTCAGGAAGTCAGTGCGCTCTGTCAAGGAGTCTCCCCCCAACTTAATCCATTAAACCGCAGATTGTCAAAGTATTACATTTTGGAGTGTATCCAGATCACAAGCTGGAGCCAGGAATTTTTTTTTAGTAATTTCTGGTTTTTTTTGTCTGCCTGCAATATAACACAGCCAGTTCTGCAGAAATTTTAATGAATATTTTTGAGGGGCGGGGTGCAGTATAAGGAAAAACCATCACATTTTGGAGGTGATCCCGGTCAGAATCTGGATCCAGGATTTTTTTATAAATGATTTTCATTTCTGTTTATCTGTGTGCAACATAATAAAAAAAGTCCCGAAGGGATTTTCAGGAAATTTCTTTGAGAGGTGGGATGTGGCACAAATAGCAAACCATTACATTTTGGAGGGGATCCGGATCGTGGTGTGCATCCAGGAATTTTTTTAAATGTTTTTTTCAAGTATTGCGGATTAGGGGAAATTTAAAAAAGAATGACTCAAGCTTCATAACTAGATGCTGTACTGTTTGCATAAAAATGACAGTACAACTCTCCGTGTGGTCTACCATACAGATGTCTGCTTTTAAGTAGAATTCTGGGTCTCGTGATCCACAGTGTTGAAATATATAGGGTTTATGAGAAGTGTATTACTCTGAGTTAGCAACTGACAGCAAATTGTAGCTGATTCAGTACAGTACCCACACATTTTGCATATCTTCATTACTCATGGGGGTAGATGTGGAAGAAAGCTGCCATGACTGAAAATGAGGTTTTCTCGAATAACGTGCCTTCAGCTGCTCCCTTGTATTCTCACCAAGGGGCTGCCACAGCAGATTGGTAATTTTGCAGAGGTTTTACACCGGATGTCCTTCCTGATGCAACTCTCCATGGAGAGAGGGGCTTGTGCCCCCACCTGGAATCGAATCAGAGACCTTTCGCTTGTGAGGCGAAACCACTACATTACAGGGGACGCCAGCTTTTCAATTAATAATAACGTCATTGTGATTCCAGATGCTAGAGGTAGAGTTTCATGGTCAAAGAATGGCATTATGGCGGTAAACTGACCGTGGTGGTGTTGTTTCCAGGTGTAATGGTATCGTGGGGGGACTCTATGGCACCAAAGCAGTTGTAATGTTTTAAATGGTAAGCTTCAAAGGTGCTGGTAGGTGGAGTTTGTGCTCGCTGGCCACTTATTCCTCTGTTTTCAGTTTTCATGCTAACCTAATAAAACTTGTCATCTAACCGTCTGCAAGAAAGCATTATTTTACAAAATACAGACTTAATTGTTTCATAGACCAGAGGCATCTGGAAGCAGTTAGAGGACCTTTTGAGAATCTCAAAGCCTTCTGTCTCTTATTGTTTTCTTTCTTTACACAGTTAACTATTAAATAAACCTTAAAGCGATGCACTTCTGTGAATTTGGGGGACGTACCAAAAACAGATTCAAATAAGAATGGTCAAAAATAGTTAACGCAGTATAACCTGAGATGTCTTTTTAGGCCTTGGTTTTTAAGACTGAAAAGGTTAGACGTCAAAAGCACGACATTTCCAATATTGCAACCAGTACCCAAACATATCAGACTATCCAAGCTTGAAGTAACCCTGATTGCAGAAATTTAAGAACATCAAGGCTGTTTTCCCACGCTTCATGGCCGAGCAGCGGCGTGCAAGCCTTGCATTACCAAGAACAGTGCTTAATGCCATCAGTCAAGCATGGTGGAGGTAGTGTGATGATCTGGGGGTGCTTTGGAGGTAGTAAAATAGGAGATTTGTACAAAGTGGAAGGGACCTTGCGGAAGGAAAGCTGTCACAATATATTGCAATACTGTGCCATACCCTGTGGACAACACTCAATTGGGGCCATTTTCATCCTACTACAGGATAATGAGCCAAAACACACCTCCAAAATGTGTCAGCAATATTTAAACACTAAGCAGTCAGCTACAGTTCTGACTATAATGGAGTGGCCAGTGTCTGGATCTGAACCCTGCTGTGGGAGCAGCCTGACTGTATGGTATGGAGGAAGACTCCATCAAGACAATCCATCTTATGGGAGGTGCTCCGGGAAGCGTGGGGTGAAATCCCATCAGATTACCTTGAAAAACTGACAGCTAGAATGCCTAAGGTCTGCCAGGCTGTAATTGCTGCAAAAAGTGTTTTTTTTTTATGAAGGCAAAATTTGAAGAACACATTCGTCGTTTCCATTAAAATCATTATTTCTAACCCTGACAATGTCAGCATGTCCTGTTCGTTTGCTATATTTCCCGTGCAGACTCATTCCATGTGTGTTTCCATGGAAAACAAGCATTTCCAAGTGAATCCAAACTTTTGAGTGGTAGTGTATGCTGTGTGTGTGTGTGTGTGTGTGTGTGTGTGTGTGTGTGTGTGTGTGTGTGATATACAGTGTGTAAAAAAAACCAGTTCTTTATTTAGTGTTAATCTTCCTCTCTAAGCTTTTCCGTGATGTCACAGTAGCCTATTAATTCTGACTTATCCCACAGTGTATGGAGCGGCATAATGGATGCCGGATCAGATCTCTGGGCTGTTTTAATAATGGATGAGATGATGGAAGGCGTCCTGGCTATTTTTAAACTCACCCTCTTTCTCCTTTGGTGTCACACTAAGCACCCAGGGGACCATCAATTATGAATACCTGCAGATGCGATAAATCATCTAAATTCAAGAGTTAAGCCATCTCTGTGAATAAGTCGGACGCTAGTGTACACACTGTGGTTACTGCAGGCATGGCTGACTCTCTGCTATACCATAGTAAACAAAGTGGAGGCCAAGCAGTAGCAGTAAAGACAGCCCCCGCTGTTTTAATAATCACTTCCAAATGTGGGAAGTGCTTACTTAGACATTTTCTGCATTTCCCCACTTCGCATTTACCTACTTCTTCAAGCTCACTCGTGCATGCTTTAGCAAACAAGTACAAATACTTTATATTGCAGGCTCTTCATTAATGAGCCTAAATGGGCCTCCTCACTCTCGCACATCATTCCTCAGTGTGAGAAACACTAACCCTGATGTGCATCTCAATACTTTAATACCACCTCGCATTTTCAGTTAGTTAAGACCAGTGGTTTAAAGTGTGGAACTGCACTGAAGAGTCAGCTCCACTCCAGAGGATTTGGTCTGATTAGAGCATTAAAAAACGAGCAGAGATAAGCCGCAGATTTGCAGATGCTTTAGCACTGCTGACCTATATCTGTGTCATGATACATGGTGCAGGGCGTTTGGTTGTCTGCCGGGTTTTGTGGTCCCGAGTCACCGCGCCTGACGGCCGAGCCCAGGGCTTTTCTGACCATGTGGTTTTCATGCCTTCTTTATTTAGGCTACCTCATGCTCTGTGTCATTACCACCCTTGCAGTGGAGTAAACACCGGGGTCAGTCTGGCACAGAGGAGTAATTTCCTTGCCTGTGATCTTCAAAGCACACGTTTCTCCTTGAAGAGTTCCGGGATTCAGCATCACCGTAATCTAAAATTCCGACGTCGTGATGCGATATTCACATTTTGTCAGTCGAATTCGGCGAACTGTGCCGTGATGTTTCTTTAACGCCTGCAGGCTCACAAATGAAAAAGCCTGTTCTTGTTGGAGTGGCACATCGTTTTTGTTGGATCGTCTCTGCATGTCTTTGTTTCCGCTGCATGGCCTGCAGTGTTGATTTAAGTGAGCGTGTCGGGAAGGTTTCAGCATGTTGCAACATTTTTGAGGCTTCTTTTGTTTTTTTATTGGAGGACTCTGCCTCAGGTTTTGCAGGCGACAGAATTGCATTTCAACTTTAGACTCTTTCGCAAACTCTCAAACTTAACAAATCTTAATCATTGCGGAGTTACAGCAAAAAGGTCAGCAAAGAAGTAAAGAACCGTATTTACATCAGGTTAGAATGGGGAATAGAGTCATAGTGTATGCGTCCGGTTACATTCTTATTTATGATGTTTTAATTTATTATGTATTAATTTCTCTTGTTTTAAATCGACTCCAAGCTTAGCCCCTCTTCTTTAGTGCTTTAACTTTGTTTAGGTAACATGGGGCATACAAACTCTGAATAGAGTTTTAATTAATAACCAGAAAGTCACGGACAAAGTAGCTCATCCTGCTCACAGTCCATTGCATTTCACAGGCTATTGTAACGTGTGAAGTACAGAAAGAAAGTGATAGGTTTTCTTATCACTGGTTGGCTGCATTGCACAAAGTAATGAGAACTGAATTCCACAGAGAAGTCGAACAGTCTCACAAACAGCAATATCTAACCTAGCATCCATTGGTTGCTCCCTTATATGTTCCCCAAGAGGTCACCACAGTGGGTTAATCTGCACTGGTAATTTGGCAGAGGTTTTATGCCGGTTGCCCTTCCTGACACAACCCTCTATGGTGAGAGGGCCTTCTGTCCACACCTGGAATTGAACCAGGGACCTTCTGCTTGTAAGGCAGATGTGTAAACCACTGGGGAACTGCCACCCCAGACACGCTGCTGGTTAAGATGCAAATGTGTAAACCACTACGCTATGGCGAGCCTAATGACAGCATTTATGCATAGATGACAGAGGGCCACACATTCATTTTATGGCCTCTAAAATCCAGATGACTACTGTTAGGAGTAGCGATGGAAACGCACCAGTAAAACGACAAGCACAGTTTGGGGAAAATTCATTAGGTGATTATTGTGTGTAAGTGTGAGTAAATTCCGACCGATGCTTATGGGAGGGGTAGTGAATTCTTGCAAACTGTGGACGGATGGACATGTGGACAGATGGATGGGCGATGGTCACCTAGTCATGGCGTTAGCGGCCCTGCAGCCAGATGAGTTAAAAATAATCTACCTCCGGCTGCTCCCAGGTACTCTCTCCAAGGGGTCACCACAGCGGATTAATCTGCGCTGGTAACCTGGCAGAGGTTTTACACCGGATGCCCTTCCTGACGCAACCCTCCATGGCGAGAGGGGCTTGTGCCCCCACCTGGAATCGAACCAGGGACCTTTCACAACAGTTTTCAACTTATTGTCTTTTATACATAAAACTGCTGGAGTGACCCTTTAAAAGTGTTTTTTTTTTTTACGGCTGCACTTAAATAACCATGATGAACAAAACAGTTGCTCTTTCAATCAGCAGTGCAGTCAAAAAATGGGCAGTGACCAGAAAATATTTCCTCTGACCCAGTTGCACATCTAGTTCTGTGTAGCATGTGCAAAAATAGCTTTTAAGTGCGGAAAACATTCACGGTCCCTTTGGCAGCTGAAAGTTAGCCAGAAATGTGTGGAATTAGAGAACATTAACCTAAGCAGCCTACTTACAATACGATGCAAACAAAAGGCAGCAGCAGCAGCAGTGTGCTACATTTTAACATTACTGTACTGGTTAGTTAACCATGATTTTTTTTTCAAATTTTTAAACAGCGTTCACAAGGATCCTGTTCTCATCTGCCAGTATCTGCAGGCTTTTCATGAGACACCCAATACCCAAATCACATGAGTGTAACCCAGATTCTCCTCTACCATTCATTATTGTTAGCCTGAATTTAGGTCCCTGATGACACTATTGGCACATGTGTCTGAGATAAAGAGCGGAATCACAGCAACACTTGTGCACTGAGAACAATGGGAACAGGATCTGATCCCTGCACATTGAAATGGGACTGTCCTTGAACACTGACATGGCTCTCTGCTGAGCACACGTGACCTCAAGCAGCTTATGACCATGCTTCATGTTCAAATACCCAAATTATTTTGAATGTTCAGAGGCTACTTTTGAGTGATTTAAAACGCCCACTACCTGCTAATTAACCCCTTTTTAGCTCATCCGGCCGAAGGATTGATGAGGTAATGCCATGGTGGTCTGTTCTACTGTCTGTCCTACTCCTCCCAGAGCGGTGGCTCTCAAACTATTTTGGCATGATCCACTTCAGACGGCAAACAAAAGTTTGTACCCCACACGACACAAAAATCCACGTCCTGCACCCCGGAATTTTATCAGTCACCAGCGCTACTGAATCACATGGAACTTTACTCGAATAAAGGTGCATATTGTGAGCACAATAACATCAGCAAACACTTGCTTCTCACTTAAAAAATCAAATCTGACCCTAGTTTCTGGGTGAAACTAGGGTTTTGGAAAACTAGTTGTCCTGTGCCCTGCCTGCAGCAGCTCTGTGCCCCGTTTGAGAACCATTGTCCTAGACTATTGGCCAGATTTTCACAAGAATCACTACTCTTCCTGAAATACTGATCGAATTTCAGTGATCGCAAATTACTAATGGTGATAGGCTAATCTCTAAATAATAAAATGCATTGATTATAAAGCTCAAGTATGTTTTGCTGCTACATACTGATTTTTAGCGGAAAAATTGATCAAAAAATTTTTTCCTCAGCTTATCCCACAGAAGGACTGATGAGTTTGTGCCATTGTGAGGCATCCCTCTTGTCGGCCTGCCCACAGTTCACAAGAATCACAACTCCTTCTACTTCTACAGTGTTGCTTTGATTTGAATCAAACTTACATTCAGTGATTCCCCCAGTGGACCTTCACCCGAAATATGGTCACAGTAATTTTATGGGCACGCCTCCGTTGTCACAAGACTCGCTACTCCTCCTAGGGTATCGGTCAGATTTTAGTGAAACTTGCACACCGATCACCAGTTACTAATTGAGATAGGCTCTGTATGTAATAAACTGTATCTTGGTTATAAAGGTCAAGTATGTTTTGCAGCTACAATTTTTTGCTGAAAAGTTGCTAAAAAATTCTCTTTAGCTTATCCTGCAGAAGGCCTGATGAGTTCATGCCATTGTGAGGGCGTCCTTCTACCGTCCAGATGTCCGCAATTCACCATATTCACCACTCCTTCTACAGTGTTGCCCTGGCACACAATGGTCACCCAAAGGGTCTTCACCCAAACTGTTCTCAAAGCCAAGGTCACGTTAGTCATTATACAGGCACTTTTCAATTTTTACAGCAATTGCTACTCCTAAGAGTATTGGTCTGGATTGTAATGTTCATTAGATGAGTGTTTGCATGTGCCCCTCTACCATCGATACATAAATGTCATCATTAGCTTTATTGATGGCATAATAATGTCTTAAAATAGGTTAGGGCCAAGTGAGAATAGGTCTACTGCTCTGTGTGACTGTTTGTGAGCCTCTTTGACTTCTCTGTGGATTTTTATTCTCATCAGTTTGTGCAATACAGCCAACCAATGATAAGAAAACATATCACTTTCTGTGCTTCACATTACAATGAGATGTAAAGAAACATGAGTTGGATGAGTTAAAACATCACTGATGTTCTTGTTTTTCTTTCAAGTTTCACAGCTAAATCAAAACATGACTGTTCCTAACACTGGTGCATTTATACCTGCCTGTCAGCCTCTTGTCTTACCCTATTAAAATGGAAAATCCAATCCATCCTCTCATCCCAGTTGGTGGCACTGACAAAAACACGGGAGGCAGAGCTGGAGGTGGCAGAACTGAAGATGTTGAGATTTTCTCTGGCAGTGACCAGGACGGACAGGATTAGAAATCAATACGTGAGAGGGACAGCTCAGGCTGAGGAGTTTGGAGACAAAGTCAGAGAGGCAAGGGTGAGATGGTTTGGACATGTTCAGAGGAGGGATAGTGGACATATTGGACAAAGGATGTTGAAGATGGAGCTGCCAGGCAGGAGGAAAAGAGGAAGACCACAGAGAAGATTGATGGATGCAGTGAAGGAGGACATGCAGAGGGTTGGTGTGAGTGAAGAGGATGCAAGGGATAGGGTGGGATGGAGGCAGATGATCTGCTGTGGCGCCCCCTAACGGGAGCAGCTGAAAGAAGAAGACTCAAGTAATATTGTTAGTTTAATCTTGAATGCTAGCAGAGTCCTGTGAATATATTTGAATTGTGATATACAGGTTTGGATACTTGATATATATCATTTTTCACGAGGAAAAATTGTGTTTTGCTGTTTTTGATTTTATGTATCAAGTCAGGAACTTGTTCAATTAATGAAATTTGTTTTAATATACAATTTGTTATGACTATTTGTTAGGGCGATACTGTGGCTCTGAAATACCTCACCCAGTGACGTCCTTCAGCAATGCTTTGGTTGTCAACTTCATCTCCGACTACTTAGTTTCGAAAAAAGGGTTCAGAGCTACCTACACAGGCTCCACCTCTAGTAAGTCATACAATGTCACAGTGCTTATAGCTGCACACACCAAGAGACCAACGCAAATTCAAAATCATTTTAGTCTCATGCATGCTAGTAATGATGAGCTCTCCATGGAAGCTTTTACTTATCACTCCTTCTGCTCAGGTTGTGGAGGAGATCTGGTGATGGAGAGTGGTGCATTCAACAGCCCAAACTATCCAGATGCTTATCCAGCTAACGTGGAGTGTGTGTGGACCATCAGGACCTCACCAGGAAACCGCATCCAACTCTCATTTATGTTAGTTAGAGCGTGGAAAACATATATAACTGATAAAATATTTTAATCTAGAGGCGTACTGAGTAACCAGTAAATTAGTGCCCTTCAGCAATTTCTCACAGACTAACATGACTCATCATAGCAAATGTGCATCCATGTAATCTGTGACTGTAAAATTTCAGCTAGTAGTCACAAAGTCCAGAAGTAATCAATTTATAATGACATGAAACAGAGAAGACAAGCAGTAAATATAGTATTTATTTTATTTATTAAAGATAATTAATACAGATAAAGCATATTTAGTATTTCTGATAAATGTCTGTAGTTTGATGTCATCTTTGAGCATTACTTTTCTGCCAAACAAATAAGTGTCTAAGAGTGACTAAGGCAGAATTCCTTTTTGAACGTCATATAGTTAAATAATCCGCCATGTTTTATTAATTTATGCTTTATACACATTTAGAGAAGCCCACATTACTGAAAACGATTGACAATCTTGCTGTGTTTCGTTTAGTATGTTTCATCTCCAAGGAGACTCTAACTGCCACAATGACTACCTGGAAATCAGAGAAGGCAACTCCACTGGGCATCTGGTCGGCCGCTTCTGCGGAACCTCACTTCCCTCTAACTACACCTCTGTGATCGGTCATATCCTGTGGATCAAGTTTGTCTCAGACGCATCAATTAGCGGTGCAGGATTCAGACTCACCTTCTCTCACTGTGAGTGTCTGTACATGATCAGAATTCTTTCTCATCATAATTATAAAGCTGTTATTAAGCACTCAGTATTATTTAAAGTGACAAAGTGAAACATTTTCATGGAAATACTTATGTGCTGTTAAATTACTATCTATCACAGAATTTAGATAACACAATGATGACAAATGATTTGAGAGCAGATCAGTTTGAAATATAACAAAGTGAAGTAAGCAGCTCTTTTTACTGTGCTCAGTGCTTCATAGACTCAGCTGGGCATACTCTTGCATAAAGTGCTGCATGGTCTCAAATCACAATTGCTCACAGTATAATAATAATTAAAAAAGAGCTTGATTAGTGGAGAGTCCAGCAGTTTCTTTGCACATGTGGGTTGTCTATAAACCTGTGGTCTTTGGGAGACTGACAGGAGACCAGCATGCAGATACACATGTGCAGAGATGTGTGGCATTAGCGAGTAAATCAGCAAATTAGTTTGTGATTTATCATCCTAGCAGATTATTATTATTATTAGTCACCATGGCCAACATAAACCAGCCACAGGGGCCCACAAGCCAGTGCACTCCTAGTGCTGGTCCCAAGTCCAGGTAAATGGTGCGGGTTGCGTCAGGAAGGGCATCCGGCGTAAAAAAAAATTTGCCAAATCAAATATGCGGATTCACAACCGGATGATCTGCTGTGGCGAGCCCGTAACGCGAGCAGCCGAAAGAAGAAGAAGAAGAAGAAGAAGAAGTCGTCACCGTGGCCAACATCTTTATTATAGTGTAGTTAGAGTGTGGTGTGAAGAAACTTATAATAATTCCTATAGCATATTAGCCCTGAGAATGGAGACAGGACGTTACCTTTGATCTCATCCAGTTAACTACAACTGGAGAGTTTAGCAGGATCAGTCTCTACCTGAATTTTCAGATTAGCGTGTATGAGAAATCATATGGATGACCATATGTAATAAGTTAAATCAGTTGCTAATGTGCCACCTTATTTTGTCATTAATAGGTTTAATCCCACTGTAGATTTTGACAGTTAACCATATCACACAGAGCTCAAGCCTTTTAATTCAGCTGTGAGTTTTTTGTGGTTTTATAAACATATTTCATACATTTTTATTATAGGTTATAGGCCTGTTTTTATTATTATTTATTTATTTAACTGGGCAAAAACTGCTTTCCTTTAGTGCCCTGGCCACACTCCTATAAACTGTAGAGTTCGCTCTTTCTATAGGAGCCTGTCATTCATGGTGCACATGAGACTGTTCAGCGTGTGTTTGTCTAGTACTGGACTCACTGGTCAAACACAAAACCACAACCTGGCCTAAGCGACATCCTGCTCTCATCAAAACAGGTTTCATCACAGTATTTTGAGAGCACATAAAGAAAATTTCCTTTTTGTCAACATCTAGAACCATCTTTTACAGATGGCACAGTGGTGATTGGTTTGACTGTTGCCTCATAACAAGAAATAGGTCTGGCCCCTCTCTGAGGTCTTTCTGTGTGGAGTTTGCATGTTCTTTCTGTGCCTGTGTGGGTTCTCTCAGGTACTCCAGCTTCCTTCCACAAATTCTAAATTGGCAGGTGAGGCAGGTAAATTGCTTAGCAATTAATGAATTACTTAATTGACCAGAGAGGACAGGTTAAAACTGTGCAGTTCCATGGACATGGAGCATACGACCAGCTGGATTGTTAAGTTTTTTGTTAAAATGAAAGAAAAGGCCGATGCTGGCAGTCGTACTCCCTTCTCAGACATTTATGCTGCCCAGTTCACACATGGAACTTTGGTGGTATAAAGTCTCAGCCTATTTGCATGAGGGTTACACACCACTTCTGGTGGTAAAATATGTTTCTGGTACGTTGTGTTTATTTCAGTTCATTCATTTATTGACTCTGAGTTTTGTTGCGCGTTACCAAACATAACCTTAAAAACACTGAGACAGTGGTGAATGTTGTATTTTTCTTTCTTGCTGTTCCACAGTGTATGGTGTTGATGTGAGTGGAGAGTATGGTCAGATAGCATCCCCACTGTACCCCAGGACATACCCCAACAATGCTGACTACAAGTGGACTATAACCGTGGCTGGAGACAGCTACATCCAGATCCACTTCTTGGACATGGACATAGAAGACTTGTATAACTGCTACTATGACAAACTGAAAGTAAGAATTTGAACACTCGGATCACAACCTGTTATCAAGAACTGTGCCATGTAATGGAAATGCATTGTGATGCTTCACGTTGTTATGTACCAAATTATATTGACCCAGTGGCTGGATCCAGTGACTCCAAGGTCACTGATTATGCATCAAGCTGTGGACAGACTCAAGGTAGAATAATGAAACACAAGATGTCGTATAATCCAGCAACAAGGTGCAGGCAGTAAACAAACTGTTAATAAAAAAATAATTACTAAACTGATGAGTAGATATTTACTTATACTCCACCTTTCAAGCACACAGGCAACCAAAGGGCTTAACAGAACAAGAAAAGTAATAGGTAATAAAGCAGCAGGCAAACTTCCAAAACAACAATAAACACTTAAAGGGGGCATTGTTTGCCCCCAGTGCATTGATTACATTTTCATCACAAATTTGGAAAAAAAATATTGTGGGAAATTGTGCAATTTTGGCACCAGAATCAGAATACTTTATTAATCCCAGGGGGGGAATTTCATTTTGTAAAACACACTTTGTGTGTAAAGCAGACTTTGTGTCTTTTACAAAATACTGAGTTTTTATTTTTTAATAATTTCTGTGACGGCCAACAGTGCAAAGGCTGTATAAAGGAAGCAGAACACAGCCATGGTAAAGTCAGAACGTATTTTGATAGCTGAGACAGGTGTCCGATGTCCCTGCCTCATGACTGCTTCCCTTAATCCTTGTCTCTCTCCAGATATTTGATGGCCCCACTGTTCATCACTATCCTATCGGGACATTCTGTGGTCTGAATCTGCCCCCTCCAATAAGAAGTTCAGGAAGCACTGTCACCCTGCACTTCAAGTCAGATTTAATGGTGGGAGGAAAAGGTTTCCTTGTGGAATGGGCCGCTATCCAGGACTCTGGACCACCACCTACTGTCCCACCAGGTCAGACACAAAGTTACTCTGTTTTTCTTCTTCTTTTGGCTGCTCCTGTTACAGGTCACCACAGCCTCCATCTCCCCCTATCCCTGCGTCCTCTTCCCTCACACCAACCCTCTGCATGTCCTCCTTCACTACATCCATCAACCTTCTCTGTGGTCTTCCTCTTCTCCTCCTGCCTGGCAGCTCCATCTTCAACATCCTTTGCCCAATATGTCCACTATCCCTCCTCTGAACATGTCCAAAGCATGGACATGCCTTTCTGACTTTGTCTCCAAACCTCTCAGCCTGAGCTGTCCCTCTGATGTACTCATTTCTAATCTTGTCCATCCTGGTCACTCCCAGTGGAAAATCTCAAAATCTCACCCAGGTATTTAAACTCATCCACCTTCACTACCACTACTCCTTGCATCTTC